>JAOXNJ010265480.1:0-14359 GCA_028566655.1 Metis holothuriae | reverse complement strand
CGTACTGCCCTTCTTCAACAGTCATATTCTGCGTCATTGACGTAGCCGTTCCTCTCAAGGCTGCCAATGTTGCTGTGGCAGTGTTGAGCACTGACCACCCATTCATGCGCGCAATCAATCTGGCCTGTCTCTCGAAATTCGAGAAATCTTCCCCAGGACGCACATAGTACGGCGGAATCTTGGTGTCAAACCGTTGTACACTGCCATTGCCTCCAGCTGCAGGCGGGTTCTGCAGCCTGTTGGCAAGGCCCTGAAGCATCTGGTTCAGGAGCCCTAACACGTTCTGATCCATGGCGATCATGGGTTGCTGTTGCTGGTGTTGCTGGTGTTGTTGGTGTCCCTCAAGTCCAGGGTACACATTGAAGGGACCAGCGGGGTTATCGTTATTCATCGTGGCTGATGAGGCTTAGGTTCGTGGTGTAGTCCTTACTCTGTGCGCCGAGCCCCAGAGTAGTGTGGGTTGGTTCCTTTAAGTATTAATACCATGTCATCTGCGTAGGCAACCAGTAGCTCATCGAAAGCTGCGTTCCATAGGATGGGGGATAGAACTCCTCTCTGAGGGACTCCTGTTGAAGTCCAAACTGTTCGTTTATGTTCTCCTATTGATGTTTCCACTTGCCTATTTTTAATTAGATTTTCAATCCAGTTTACTATGTTTGCATCCCATTTTTTCTTATTTATGTTCCTTACTATGTTCTCTTTCCCCACGTTATCAAATGCTCCTGCTATATCTATGAACACTGCACCTGCGTACCTTTAGTGAACCTTATTCATTTTCTTTTGTAGTAAGAGATTGAGGAGTAGTTAAAGTTCAATAGAATTCGCAACAGGCGTCTTGTAGGACGAATTTGCAAATACACAATACATCACTTATGAATCACGATCAAGGGAAGACGGCTGGGAAATGTAAAATTCTAGACTCATCGTTGATATACATACACCTAGGTATTAGATTCATGAAGTTGCAAGTGATTCACGTCAATTAATGACTCAATGTTTCACTGCGCAATTTGTCTTAGAACTTAAGGCGTATTCATTGTCACCATTTGATTCCTAGTGCTCGTAACATGTTGTTACGATTATGACTTTTCTTTTGCCATGCTTCTACTATTAGGTATAAGAGAACTGTGACTCAAATTTGCATAGGCCTCAAACCTGATAAGACTTTGAATTCAAACGAGCCCCTAACAGTTCGTTGTAACCACCTTAGGTGTATGATGAATAATTTGAACACTTTTGATATTAAAGTAAGCGAGTTTTATGGCAAAGATTGACTAAACACGAGGCATTGTAGGTACATAACTCATTTGTGGAACAACTAACGACATTTGGCCAAAAGTCAATAATGAGGAGGTGCAGCAACTGATATGAAAGCACTGTAAAAAGCATGCAATAAGTCTCTGTAAACAATGCTGGTTGCTTGAAGCTCACTTCTAGGAAGCCCATGCCGCTCTGATAAGCGTTGATCCCTCGTAGAAGAGGGAACGAACGACGCCACGAATGTCCCAGTTGAAATAAACCTCTTACTAACTGAACTTCAAGTTTGGTCATTATGATGCTATTGTTGTCGACCACGTTGACGGCGTTGGTCTCCTTGGTGCCCCGGCTGAGGGCGGAGGCGGTGCCGGACGCGCTGATGGCGCAGTCGAGGACGCAGTACGTGCACAGCAACGACACGCTGGCCATCAAGCTCGCCGACGATCAGACCACGCTCTTCGGAAGGATCGGTGATAGAGTCACTCTCAGATTCGAGGTCATCAACAGAGGCACTGCTGGACAATTCTATCTCACGTAATACATCAATCAAGTCACTTTCACAGTATATTTATGAGTCTATATATGTCCCCAAAGAGACAGTGTAAAAGATGGTAAACGTAGTACCTATAGAAAAATGCTTATTTGTGAGACATGTGTTGCAGGCAGCAGAGCGAGGACAACTTCGAGGGTGGCCTGGAGCCCTCGGACAGCTTCTTCCTGGACCGCGGGGGCGTGAAGGTGGTGACGGTGCACGACATGTTGGTGCCGAGGAAGCTGGAGGGCTCGAAGGTCGTCTTCGCCCTGACGGTGACCAGGGCCACGGGCAGATCGCGCAGACAGATCAGGCCGCCCGGAGGATCCGGCAGCTTTGACGGCGTCCAGGACCCCACCAGGAGGAGAGAGGCCACGGTCACCATCTGGTTCACCGTCACTGACGAGCCCATCGAGGCAAGCACCGTTAATTCAAATTTCATCGAGCTATTCATTACATAATTGCTTCATTTTCAGGACGATTCTGCCCCTAGTGCCTGGGTAAGCTATTATGGCCAGGGCCCAGAGGAGACTTGCCAGAGCAGCCCCGATGACGAGGTGCGTTGCTGGAACGAGTACTGGTGGACCCGCGTCATGATGGAGGACGACGAGTCCGGACTGAGGGGCGTCGAACTCAGACCCATCCTTGGTGAAGCTGTACAGGACCAGGTAAAGCATCTATTTAGCATTATGAGAACACTTGAGATAATCATAATTAAAGCATCTATTGCATTATGAGAACACTTGAGATAATCATAATTAAAGCATCTATTTAGCATTATGAAAAGACTTGAGAATATCATAATTCTAATTTGTAGAGAGTGCGTGAGGGTTTGTTTTACCGTCACATGAGCTTCCCCGTGGGCACTGACAACGAGCAAGAGGTGAGTGTGGGTGGCAATTGTTGTCTGAAGGGCCTGGAGTTCATTGCTAAGGATGTGGCCGGCAACACTCGCAAAATGGAGCTTTGGAACGGAGACGAGGGATTCCAATTTGTAGGAAGTTGGATTTTCTGGCTCTTAATTGCCCTCGTTGTCGTTGTGCTGATTGGAGCCGTTGTTGGAGGAATTTTCTTGGTCAAGAAGAAGTACAGTGCAGTGCCATCCAATGCTTGAGCAAGGCCAGTGAGCACTACAATTTGATACGATCCAAAATATCGGTCTACTAACTAAAGGACTAATCTCAAGTTCATTTTCTCATTTGCTTGAAAAAAAGATAATTGATTTCCAGTTCGAATGGCATTTCTTATAGGCATCTTAACGAAAGATTGAATAAAGGTTGGGTTTGAAACAAATATTGTCATTGTCCCTGAAGTGAATCAAGGGAAGTGAACCATTTTATGTGGTAAAAGTACAACAAAATAGAAAAATGTAGCAATTAAACACCGGTCTGGTTTTGCAGGAGTTGATCGAAGCGCGCCCAATACTGGTCGTCGTGAGTGACCGTCACATGCTCCTTGGAAGAGATGTGCGTCTCCAGGTCGAGGTAATTGTGCTGGCAAACCTCACAATAGCCGTCTTTGCGACGAGGCCTTCTTTGAAACGCAACCCAAAGCAAATGAAAAAAGTTTATAGAAATTGCAGTGTGAGATAGAAATCACCTGACGACTTTGGCTTTTTGTTGAGTTTGACCGTTGTTCGCCAGAGGCACCATTGGCCTTCTCATCTGAAGATTTCCGGCAATGAAGGGCGAGGAGCCGAACTCGCCGTCGAAGTTGAGTCTGGGGAAGGTGGTGAAGGACTTCTTCGTCTCCTGTCCCTCCTTATCAATGAATTCGTGCCAAAAAGGCCTCAATTGGCCGTTCTGGTCGTCGATCTTCAAGAAGGGCCTCTTGAGCACCGTAATGCTGCTCTCGTCCTCGTCCCGGTCGATGAGGTCGCTGGTGCCCACTCTCTTCTTGTAGTTGTTGATCCAGTTGATGACCTTGGGAACGCACCACACCTTGAGGCCCCATCTGAAGGCGTTCTCGATCACCTCGCTGGAGGAGGTCGACTTCTTCGACGGCAGTGAAGCGCGGCGAGACGCGCGCTCCATGATCGTGTCCACGCGCGTCCTCTTCAACAAACATTCAAAATAAGGTCGCAGATCAGGTGATGAAAGGAGAAGAAGAAGCAAAGATGATAAGGATGCAATAGTACGGTGACGGGCGCCACGCATCTGGGCTCTGGCGGCGAGGGCAGGAGCGCGTTGAGCGGCGACAAAGCCCTGCCGCGCCTGTGGTTGCGACTGTGCAGCTCCACCACGCTCTCGTTGGCGTCCGTGATCACGATGCTCACGTCCTGCGAGAAGAAGCTGTCGAACACCTGCAACCACGAAGAGACCAATCATGAAACTGTATGGAGGTATTTCGTGTGGATTCACGCACGCCGCCCAGGGCCTTGATGTCCTTGACCATGGTTGCCACGGCGTCCGAGGAGGGCGAGAGGCTGTGCAGGTCCAGGAAGAAGCGCTTGCGCGACAGCACCTGGCGACGACCTTCCATCACGACCACGACAACAACGAAAACAACGAGCACGTAGCACTCGCGTTTTGGCGGCAACAATTGGGGCTCAGCTGTCGCAGGTGTCAGAGCCCATTTGGGCGCTTTTCGAGACGTTTTTGCTGGTCACTCAGGGCCGAATCGTAAACAAAGACGCTCACCGACGTTCACCTTGGACGCCTTGGACGACGGCGAGCAGGGGAGCATGACCAAGTTCTGCAGCCTGACCTAGCCATGCTACACAGTGCGATGGCGTCGTTTCTTTTGTCCCTGTGTCTCTTTTGTGTACTCTGTATTGTGAGCGTGACTCCTTGTCCGTCGAGCTGCGAGTGCGGCGCCGACGAGGTCGACGTCGTCTGCTCCATCAACAACGACCACCACGAGCTGATGATCGAGCTGTCCAACGCGACCAGCAAGTTGAGAGTATTGGCCGACTCCAAGTTGACCGAGTTGACGTCAGACACGTTCGACGTCTTCGGCGCCGACTCCTTGGCGCGCTTGGAGGCTCTGGACGTCTCGGAGCAGTCGATCTCACATGTGGACGAGCTCGTTCTCTCGCAGTTGTTTCCCAATCTTGTCCACCTGAATTTGTCGTTGAATCGCCTCGAGGTGGTCGCCTCGCACATGCTCAGGGGACTCGAGCGACTTAAGACCATCGATTTGAGCTACAACAGCATTGAGAGCCTTGAGGACTCTTCGCTGGATGAGCTTGATCAGTAATTATAGTCAGATTTAGGCATTAATGCAGTCCTCCTCCAAAATGAGCCGAGGATTTCTTTGTTTTGTTTAGGTTGACGTCCCTCGACCTCAGCCACAATCCTTTGGTGTGCGACTGCAACCTAGCCTGGTTCGTGGAGTTCGTTGCGGTCAAGAATTTGACCCTCGTCAATGTCGACCGAACAGTTTGCTCCAGGCCACTGGATGCCATCGAGGTGACTCTGACGGCCATGGAAAACTTCATTTGCAGTGGGCAAAAGCGCCGCCAGCAACAGCATCGAAATCAAGTTATTGTGCTCGAGCCCAAAGTGAAACAGGTCGTGTTTGAGGACGACGAATTTCAAGCTGCATGCCACATTTACGAGATGGGCCAACATCAAAAGGTTGGCTAAAGACTTTACTACTCTTTTGTATTTCTCATGTGACCTCAAGCTTTACAAATGACTTCGCTTTCATCACAACTGGTTACCAACTAGGTATGGTTTTTTACCCTTTGTACTTTTCTTTGCTTTTTCAGATATCATGGTTAATTAAGGACATCGCCGTGAAGCCTTCCTCCAACATCCACATAAACATCGATGACAACCCTGAATATGCACCATCCACTGACCTTAGGGTTGTTTTAAAAATCAAAAGCTTGAACCTAAATCACAGTGGGCAGTGGACGTGTTTAGTTGAGGACGATGATTTTGAGAAGAGGAAAGCGACTGTTGACATTTTAGTTTTGTCGCCGTTGAAAACAAAGTTCTGTCCCCCAGCAAAGGTGGACACTGAGAGAGGTGTCTTTCAATTTGATTCTACCCTCAATGGCATGACAGCTATGCAACCTTGTGCTGGTAAGTCTCTTCCAAAAATATCTTGGGAAACTTTTCTTTACCAATCATATTGTTGAAATTTTACTTTTGACTTGTTTTTAGGTTTAGCATCTAGTGAGATAGCCTTTGCCTCACTACAGTGCAACAAGGAGGGGAATTGGAAGACGGTTGATGCATCCGTTTCTTCGAGTTTATCAGTGAACAACACGGGCTGTGCCTTTGCTAGTGAAACGACTTCAATACTACACAAGTTTGTGACGTCAATGGCATCGGTAAGAACGGACAGTACTGAAATTGGCCTTGGCACCGTGTTGGAAAGTGCTCGTCACCTCTTGAACTTCACCAAGGAACAGGAGGATTTGTTCTTGGATCAAACTCAGGCATTGCTCTTTATGAGAGCTTTAAATGCCTTCGAGGCATATTTTGATTTGAATTCGCGCGGATCAACTACAGAAGATAGAATCGAGTCTCGACAGGAAGACCTTCTTAGTCATTATTTGCTCAGCCTAATAGAATCCACCATGAGAGACGGGAGTAGCACTGAAGTTTGGCAAGAAACCAACAAAATAGCCTCATCAGAGCTAAGACTTCTCTCGTCGATTGAACAAGTGGCTTACTCCCGCAGTTTTGATGACGACTTTCAACATATCTCACAATCACTTGTCATGAAAACATTAGAGCGTAGCAGGCGTCGTTACAGTTCTACAACAACTTGTACTTGGTATAGAACCACCACCGCATTGAAGTCGCCTGGTACCTCGTTGTTGTTTGGGCAGCAAGCATTAAGGAGCAAGAAGGCGTTTCATTGCTTGGATGCCCGTCGTTCGCACCGTATTCTGAACAGAGACAACAAGCAATTGCTGGCATCTATCACAATTTCAACAAAGAGAAGAAGGCGACAAAGGCCTTTGGTTGTTGTGAGCTTTGAATATGGAGCACCTAGTCTCTTCTCATCTGAAAAGAAGACCAGTACAGTTATTGGCGTTATTGCGCCTATTGACGACCCTGACGAAAGTTTTGATGAGGAAGAAGAGGAAGTTGTCGTATCGATTAGAACTAAAAAGAGCGAGAATTCAAGCCGACTGAAACCAGTCTTCTGGGATGATAGTGAAAGCAAATGGATTGAGTCCCCTTGTCACTTCAAGCCCTCTGTAGAGAGCATAAAAGTGAATTCTGAGTCAATTTACACATTTGGATGCACTCGTGTTGGGTACTATACCCTTATCCATGAAACCAGTCCCGCTTCATCAGAGGAAACTCATAGCAACCTTCAACTGCCGAAAAGTGAAGAGCAAGGTCTCTTATTGCACGTTGGTCCAGCCTTTTCTTTAATAATGGTTCTCGTCACTTTTAGCCTCTATTCCTTGTTTTTCCAAGACCTACGGATGACCGAAGGGCTAAAGCACTGCATAGCTAACACTCAGATCAACATTGCGGCTCTGCTTTTCCTCTTTGCCTCTCAGGGGCTCTTGTTAAATGAAAAAGATCCAGTCTGTGCTGCTGTGGCCTTCGTTGCTCATCTTTCGACCTTAGCGTCCTTAGGATGGCTGACTGCAAGTGCGAGAGAAGTGCATGCCGTCGCCAACGCAGCTTATGACAAGCGACTTCGACACAACAATGACTTCTTGAAGACCAACAACAATCTCTGCAAGAACGACAATTTCGAAGATAAAGGGAAGCGTGTGACACAATTCTATGTTATTGTCTACGGGCCAACTTTTGTTATTGCCACTCTAACAGCAATAGTGGAGAGCAGTGACGAAACCAACGAAGGCTTTTGTTATGTCAAAAGCGAGCACCTTTTGCCAACCATACTTACACCATGCGCATTAATGACGGCCTTAATGACTGGACTACTATTGGCCACCTGGTGCCTAACAACCGATCCTGAGCGACTCCTTCCAAGTCGTCTTTGCCCTGTGTCGGCTGATTACTACAAGACCACTGGGTCTCTTTCGTTAGCCCTGGGCTATGTTTACTTGTTGTTGCTAAGCTCGTACTTATGTGGTGCTTTAGCCTTGATCCTCCCCTTCGAGTCGCAACTCGTACCTTTTCAGCCCCAGGTGCTAGCTCTGCTGTTCACGGTATCCGTTGCATCTTTGGGCATATTTGTCTTCATTTACTTCGCTCTCTCTCGACCAGGTGAGTTTCATAATTGAAATATCTTGGGCTTCTTTTCTTTTATTGATTGGTAAATTTCATTACAGACGTGGCAACATGCTGGCATTCGCCTCTGTTCTCCTCAAAGCTCTCTGAGCAACAAATATTGTTTGAGACTGGTCCTCGAGCTTCCTCCTCTTTGGATGACACAACAACTACTCCTTGGGCAAGCCTGAATCGACCTGTTGAAGGCATTGGTTTGTTCATAGACGAAAACCATGGGTCTACCTACGATCTGGCTGGGTTCAAGATCTACAGTGAGCTGCATCAAGAAGAGAACAAGGACAATGAAATGGAACGATTGTCTCTTAGCAATTTTGACCACTTAAGACGAGGTTATGTAGCACCGATGAACTCAGAAGCTGAATACTTGGTTCATACAAATATTGAAGACGACGGTAAGAAAGAAGGACGTCCACCACCCATCATGGCAAATAGGTAAGGAATCAAATGAACGGATGTCATGTAATATATTCAAAAAATTTAACTTTCACTGAACTTTCTCTCAACAGTTCGTCCCAGATGAATAATACGGCTGAACTTCGTCGGCAGTGCAAGAGCGGTACTCAGGGCCTAAGCGATTACACTGAGGAGGATCAGAGCAATATCATGGTTGTTCCGAACACATTACTGAAACACGCCACTCGATCTCAACCTAGCACATCTTCCCCTTTGGCGGACAACGGAAATGAAAAACCTTCTGCAGTTGATTTTGATGTTAGCCCTTTGATCCAGACGGCGACATCGGCTATGGGACACAACAAGAGCACGTCTGCTGGCGACTTCACTGACTTCAACAAAGATCAGAAGGGAGGCAAGTTTGCCAGCTTGCAAGCTCAATACTCCGCCAAGAAGAACAACGATACTTGGCAAAAGCAAGTAAGGAATAAGGTCGCAGAACATTCCAAAGCAAACGAGCAGTCAAGCGATTCCGGAAGTGTCGAGCAGAAACATGGGAAACGAAAACGAGTTCAACGTAGCCGTAGCTCAAAGGATAGCATGAGCAGAAAGGATGAGAGAAAAAAGGCAAATAAGGATGCTAGCTCAAATATTTCTAGTCAAGAGACCACTCAACAGGAGGAGCCAAGAATTGAAACCACGAGCACAGTGCCCTCTAGCAGTAATATGATGAACACTCAAGAGACGAGTGTATAATGAAAGTTCTCTAGCTAAGTATTGACATTTTGCAGTATTTGAACCTTAATTAACTCGAACCTTTTTTAATAGTGTTGCTCAGAATTCTGATTCATTGCGGTCTCAATCATTCGAAAAGTGTTCGTTCTTTTTGCACTCCGCTTGATGTGCATAAAAAGCTTTACCTAGCTAGACTACTTCTTGGACATTTTCCTTCAGTAAGTAGTAGAGCCCGATGTCTTTTCGCTTTTCGTAGCACGACTTTGTACTAAATAAACCTTTTGATGTCTGATGTTGTGACATCAGTTAAATTATGTAAAGACACTCTTCCTGAATTTCTAATGCCAACTTTCAGGCGTGGCAACAACCATCATTTAAGATGATCATTACTGTCGCGATCAAAGCGTTGGCTGACGTTAATTTTCCTGCGGCCAGACACGAAAGTACAGTACATAGTGCTTTATCAGCATGGAAAAGGTTAAATGTAGATTTGCTCGAATTGACAACTGATCAAAGGACGAATTACACTACGCGTTTAAATCACTAAACAAAGTCACAATTAAAACTGAAAAGTTGTTAGCAATCACGTATGGACAAGTCCCTTCAATCAGCAACGACGTCGAGATCGGCAACGACTGCCAATCAACCCCGCCAGCACTACTATAGAAGTCGGTAATTTGTTCTTCCAGGAAACTAGCGTCTATCGTGTCAAGCAGAAAAGGCACTGAAATCACCCATATAGATCATCAGCACCATGTTTTATGTTGCTAACTAGCTATAAAAGGAAATAAGGAATGACAAGGCAAAGTGCGAGTACCTACATAATAAAGCCATCTTGCCACCCCATCTAACGGATTGTGGCAGACAGATCGTTCTCCGGCAGTCGAATTTGACTTCGTCTCCCTCCTCGTGTTGTCGGGGTAGAAGGGGCGCATGGACATGTCCGGCAACTCCTTGACCGGCGCCTTCCACGTGCCCTCCTTCTCCGCACTGCGTCATGAATGAATCATTTACCAGCTCAGCACCTTATCGTAAGTTTTTGTTTGAGGGGACACCTCAGGACTCTTGACTCAAAGTTCTCCTTGGGTCAAGCAGCCTACATCATGCCTACGATATGAACAATGTGCAAGGTTCACACATAGCACATGGGAACTTAATCTCTCGGGTAAAGTAAGTCCGCTTTTGGGTGCGTTATGAGAGGATATTAATGCTTACTGTAGCTACAAAAGCTATGGGATATGATCTCGACTTGAGGATTTCTGGGCAGCAACTGCTTATTTCTTCAAGCACATAGTTGGTAGACACACTTACACAGGTGACCAGACAAACTAGAAAGAAATTTAACCCAATTGGTCACAACAGTTGGTCCTTCGAGCCGGATGAGGGGTATGGAAGAAAGGAAAGATTAAATATGAGAAACGAAGAAATCTGCAAACTGCTCGCACTTGCACACTTATGGTTACAAACGCCCTTGACGGATGTGACGCCTGTCCTTCTTGTGATATCGCATTTTTAGACCCATGTGACTGTGCACCTGTGAGTTTGAGCATTGCTTCCATTGCCCACTCTTGTAAATGTACGAGACTGTGGTCTTGTCATAGCCCAGCTGGCTGAACTGTTGCACAGCAGCATCCACAGCTGCTTGACCCTCAATTTCGCTCATGACATCTGGGTCTTCCTGCTCAATTTCCATACAGTGCGTTTCGTCAGCTTGAGTGGCTTGCGGTGTCTCTACGGCGTGTGGTGTGGGAAGTACTGCGGACTGCAGCTCGCCCACCGAGTTGGGATTGTGTTCGGTGGAGGGAGAGGTTTGAGCTGAAGCGTGTTTTGCATCTCGCGCCAGGAGTGGTGTCAGGGTGAAGGAGAGGAACGCTGGAGTCTGCACGGCTTGATGACGAAGTGGTGGCTGTACTTGCGTCCCGATGCTTCGATGTGGGGGCGGGACCGCTTCTGTTGCAATCAATTGATCAATCGTGGCTTCATCCATCAGCAAGCCGAGGAGCTCGTTCTCCATAGCTTCATTGTTACTGGGCTGCACAAAGCCTTCTATTTTCAGCCGCTCGAAGAACGGCGACCAGGATGAGAGGAGCGTGTTGTCGAATGGCCCCAGTGTGAGCTCGACCGTCCAGGGCCCAAAATCTCGATTGGCAGTAGAAAGGCGAGATTTCTTGATGAAGTCGAGTGGCACAGCCGCAGCTCCCTTGACATACTCTTGAGTCATCGCCGGCCATGGCAGAATGCCCATGGTCTGGAACACAAATCCGTTGATGAATTCTTTTAGTGTTTGTGGTGTTATGCTGCGGCCGTAGGTGTAGAAAGCGATCTCCATGGACAGATCTTTGCAGATGTCATCCCCGAAAGCCGTTCGGACAGTTGAACTGTAGAGATTATTGATATCAAGGAATGATCTCAGCGGCAGTCCTCGTAGGGTGTGATCAACGTGGTAGCCAAGGCAGAAAC
Source organism: Metis holothuriae (assembly GCA_028566655.1). Taxonomy (NCBI): domain Eukaryota; kingdom Metazoa; phylum Arthropoda; class Copepoda; order Harpacticoida; family Metidae; genus Metis; species Metis holothuriae. Next base: position 2,806 of record JAOXNJ010265480.1, on the reverse strand, counting down.
CAACTTTCAGAATCCTGGGGTCTTGGAGAAGGGCTTGAGCTGGTAAGGGTAGCCACATGGGTGACCATGGGTCCTTACTAACAGTTTCCTGTGTTAGCTCCTGCGCATGTAGCACCACCGCCAGTCCTTCTACTCCGAGGACCAGGTGCTGCACTCCTTGCTCTTGATGGTAGGGCGAGACCGAGATCGCTGGCAAGAATTGAAGTCCTCGTGCTACATCGTTGGCAATTTTGTTCCAGTCCACTGATTTGCGAATGTGTGCCACGCCAGCCGGTGCATGGCTTCATTGAGCGCAGACCACCTTTTCTTGTATGCTGTCTTGGATGTTGTTGCTGTAAGCGTCATTTGGTTTTGGATATGGCCACCATTTCGGAAGGAAGACATGGTGCTCTTGAAGGGCTTGTTCCAGGTCTAGTGCATTAAGGGGATGCGCTGGGTTTGAGAGAGCATTGATAAGTTTCCTCATGTGCCCTGGAGAGTGGGGCACCGTTCCTACGTTGCTGGAGGTTCGTCGACACTTTAGCATTGCGAATTGAGGCTGTAAGATGGACAAGACTTACATTACTTTAGATAGCTGTAGCATAGAGAGGAGAAAGAGAGAAGAGAGGGTGCTGAAAGGGGTTTAGATTTGCTTTTACTTTCTTTGGTGGAAGGAATAGAATGGTTCTTTTTGATTTAAGTTGCTATTACTTTGCCCAATAGATAAAAAGAGCACTAGCTGTCGTACCGCCACTAGTGGGTGCTGTGTTTTAACCGTGTGCATCATCCGTTTGTCAGTTTGCTGTCGCTGTTTGTTGTCGTCATTCTGTTTGGGGGGTGTCATTAGCCGAGTTTGGCCTGAGGAGCCATACAAGTTGTGTGATGGGGCGTCTAACAACAGTTTTGTTGTGCAGGCGCACCTCCGCGTCTCTGACATACCCATCCGTCCCTATATTAACTTTCTCGACTATCCCGAGGGGCCACACTCCTCTCTGGGTTGAGTGAGCCGACGGGACAATTCCCCCTTTTTTGACTTTTGTATCTTTAGAGCCTTTCTTTTTTGAGGAGGCTGGAGGGGGCATGAATGCCAGCACTACATCCCCGATGCATAAATTGGGCCGGTTTTGGCGCCACTTTGGCCTAGAATGTTGGGTCATTGTGACTTCTTTTAGAAGTCGATGCCAAAACTTATTCATTGTGGCCTGCAACGTCAGCCACTTCTTTCTCACGCTTACGGAATCTGGGTAGGACAGCGGGTCACGAAATGGAGCTTGCCCCAAGAAGTGTGATGGTGTCAGAGGAGCTAGGTCTTCTGGAATTCCGGAGACTGTCGTGAGAGGTCTCGAGTTTATTAGGCCTTCTGCAATGACAAGGGCAGTGCGGAAGTCCTCATCTTTGTATCCAGCCGTGAGCGTGCCTCGCAGAGCCCGTTTTGCGGCCTGAATCATCCGCTCGGCACTGCCATTAAAGTGAGGGCCATAAGGGGGGGAGAAGACGAATTTACAGCTTTGAGTTGTGGGACACCCATTGAGCAGCTTGTCCAGCTTGTCTGCTGCTCCTGTGAACGTTCTTGCAATATCCATATACAGCAGCTGAGGGTACCCCCTACGACTGACAAACCTGGAGAATGCGCTCAGGAATTCGTCAGTGTGCAAACTAGCGAGATGTTCCAGGTGAACAGCTCTCGTCTGAAAGCAACAAAACACCACAAACCATCGTTTGAGTGTGGTCTTTCCTTTCCCCTTTACGTTGTATGGACCGCCAATATCAACCGAAGTGTTGAGGAAGGCTCTACCGGGTTGAGAGGGTATGCGGGCGCTGGGCAGCGGCGCCATGATTTGCCCCATCGGTCGTCCATGTAGGCGCTTACACTGAACACAGCTTCTGTGGACTCTCCTCGCAATTGATTTTATTCTGGGAGCATAGTATTTTTGCCGAAACGTGGCCAGGACTTGTTCAGGGCCAATACAGTGTCTCCCTTCGTTGTGGATTTGTCTAAGGACGAGCATCGTGAACCGGTGACCCTGGGGTAAGATGATTGGTTTCCCGCCTTCAGCATTCTGAAGCCTTCCAGCCACCTTCATGACTCCTTCCGCATCTAGGTGCGGGGAGACTGCTTTGAGCTTTGAGTTTCTCGGAAGTGCACCGGTCGACTTGAGACTGTTGATCTCCTGAGAGAATGCCTCGAACTGTACTTGTTTTATCAGCATCTTCCAAACCCTATCACTCCTTGAGTGGGCTTCACCTCCTCTTGCCAATTTTTGCAGTCCCTTTATGAGGTTGCCAAGGCAACCACATCTTTCCCATGCAACATCTAGCGGAACGTGGTCCTTTACCAGGGTGATGGAGTGAATTTCCAGCCCTTCTCTATACTTTTTCACCAACTCAACTTTCACAGCATCATCATCGGGGCTCAGTTCGGGCAGAATGGGCCAATCGCTTTCCGGTCGAAGTAAGAATTGCGGGCCTTCAAACCATGTGTGTGGGAGGGGGAGTGGTGCCCCACGACTTGCTAAGTCTGCTGGATTGTCTTCCCCAGGAACCCATCGCCACTGCTCTATGCTGCTTTCCGCCAAGATGTGTTCTACCCTATTTGAGATGAAGGCTGAGAGCTGCTGAGTGATTGCTCGCAACCAATAAAGATTTGCCTTTGAGTCTGTCCAGTAGTGCACTTCCTGGAGTGGATAACTCAGAGCCAAGCAAACTTTTTTGGCCACTGCTACTGCTAATTGGCAAGCTTGGAGCTCTAGGCGCGGTATGGATTGTTTCCCTTTGATAAGGGCAATTCGCGCACGCGCATGAGCTAGATTTGCTTGGCCAGCTACTG
>JAOXNJ010265369.1:0-14362 GCA_028566655.1 Metis holothuriae | reverse complement strand
CGGCTAAGCAACGCTTTGGCAACAGAGCTTGGGAATAACTTAGGTAATGCTAATTTTGAAAACAGCACGGCTTTTCAAGCCTTTTTTAATGGCCTTTATATTTCGCCAGACTTCGCTTCTGCTTCAGATGCTATGGTCTCTTTGTTGTTAGAGGATGGAGAATCGTTTATGCGCCTTTACTACACCAGCGATAACCCAGAAGACGCGACATTCGATTTTCCCATAAGCGCTGACAATGCTCGTGTTAACCGCTACGAAAACAATTTAACCACAGGCGAGGTACAATCTTGGTTAGACGATGGGAATAACAATGATTCCATACTGTTTGTTGCTCCTTTTTCTTCCGTTAAGGGTGTAGTAGAACTACCCGATTTGTCCGGGTTTTATGGCTCGCTCATCAATCGGGCAGAAATCACCTTTACCCAAGTAAATGCAGGCACACCCGTTGAGGAGGCCTATGGCCAGCCCTTGGCTTTATTCTTAGAAAAGAAAACTGGACCGACCGCTTCGGAATCGGAATTTTTACCAGATTTCAGCATCAATAACCCTGCAGCTTTTGGCGGTACAGCAGAAGAAGTTGTTGTAGATGGCGAAACCGTAGTACAGTACACCTTTTTTATTACCCGATACATCCAAGAGATTTTGCAAGAGGAAGAAACCGATACAGAGCTCTTTGTTAGTGTTTTTAATAACAATATTGCAGATCGTGCACAATTGGGTGGGGGCACCCATAGCAAACACCCGATTAAATTAACCTTATACCTTACTGAAACCCCCTAAACTATGTGTGGAATTGTTGCCTATATAGGAAACCAGCAAGCCTATCCCATTCTTATTAAAGGTTTGCAACGATTAGAATACCGCGGTTACGACAGTGCCGGGGTGGCCGTCATGAATGGTGACATTCGCATCTACAAAAAGGCGGGCAAGGTAAACGAGCTTAAAACGCTAGCCGATAAAAGCAAAACCGAAGGAACGGTGGGTATTGGGCATACGCGCTGGGCAACGCACGGCGAACCCAATACCACCAATGCGCATCCGCACTTTAGCGAATCTAAAAACCTAGCCATTGTTCACAATGGCATTATTGAAAACTACTTAACGCTAAAGCAAGAGCTAGAAAACCGAGGTTATTCCTTTCAATCGGAGACCGATACCGAAGTACTCATTCACTTGATTGAGGATATTCAAAAAAACAACGACGTAAACCTAGAAGAGGCCGTTCGCATTGCCCTAAACCAAGTGACGGGCGCCTACGCCATCGTGGTAATGAGCAAAGAGAATCCAGACCAATTGATAGGGGCACGAAAAGGAAGCCCACTAGTAGTTGGTATTGGTCGCAGTAACGAGTTTTTTGTAGCTAGCGATGCCACACCCATCATTGAGTATACCAAGAACGTAGTGTACCTAGAAGACGAGGAAATCGTTACCATTAAGCGAGATGGATCTTTAAACATTCGCACCATCCACAACAAGGAGAAAACGCCTTATGTGCAGGAGTTGCAATGGAACTTAGAGCAACTGGAAAAGGGCGGATATAAGCACTTTATGCTTAAAGAGATTTTTGAACAACCTCGTTCTATATACGACACCATGCGTGGCCGAATAGACTCTAAGCGCGGCGACATTTACATGGGCGGCATGTTGGAATACAAGTATGCCTTAATGAATGCAAAGCGCATTATTATTGTGGCCTGTGGAACCTCTTGGCACTCGGCCCTAGTGGCAGAATACTTGTTTGAAGACTTATCTAGAATTCCTGTAGAGGTAGAATACGCCTCGGAGTTTCGCTACAGAAACCCCATTATTTACGAAGACGACATTGTTATTGCCATTTCGCAATCGGGGGAAACGGCAGACACCCTTGCCGCTATTGAATTGGCCAAGCAAAAGGGCGCTACCATTCTTGGGGTTTGCAATGTGGTGGGCTCTTCCATCCCCAGAGCTACCCACGCCGGAGCTTACACCCATGCCGGACCAGAAATTGGTGTAGCCTCTACCAAGGCCTTTACCGCACAGCTTACCGTATTGGTTCAAATGGCGCTTTGGGTAGCCTACAACAAGGGGGCTATTAACCAGACCGATATGATTCGCTACTTGGTAGATTTAGAATCTATCCCGAGTAAGGTAGAGCGCATTCTAGAGTTAGATGAATCGTTGAAAGACATAGCGGAAGAAATAGCTCAGGCCGACAATGCCTTATTTCTTGGGCGAGGCTACAACTTCCCCATCGCATTAGAGGGCGCTTTAAAGCTAAAAGAGATTAGCTATATCCATGCCGAAGGGTATCCCGCTGCCGAAATGAAGCACGGCCCTATTGCCTTGATTGACGAGGATATGCCGGTAATTGTAATTGCTACCAAAAACTCACAATACGAGAAAATGGTGAGCAACATACAAGAGGTTAAGGCACGAAAAGGTAGAATTTATGCCATCGTTTCTGCTGGCGACACGCTACTAAAGGATGTTGCACATCGGGTAATTGAAATTCCGCACACCCAAGAAATACTACAACCTTTGCTTACCAGTATTCCGCTGCAGCTTATCTCTTATCATGTGGCCGTTATTCGCGGCTGCAATGTAGACCAACCTAGAAACTTAGCGAAGAGCGTTACGGTAGAGTAAGTTTTTTGCCTTTTACAATTTTCCATAGATGTTAAACAGGGTGTTACTATGAAGGAGTTGCTTTCCTTACTGCTAGAGTACCCTGGTATGTTATTAGTTGGCGGCCTTCTTATTCTTCTCTTTTCTGCAGATAGAATACAGCGGGTAATAAAAAGGCGGCGCTGCCCCCAATGCCGCAGTTTACGTACTCGCCTCTCATCTAGAACCCTTTATGAAACGAAAGAGTTTGGCCATAAAATTATCTATCGCTACAAGCTAACTTTTACTTGTTCAATGTGCCAAAGTAAGTGGAAAAGAATCGTTTCTAAACACGACATTTACCAAAGTGGGTAAAAAAGTCCATGTTCTAATACGGACCAGAATGCCAGCCTATCTAAAGTGATTAAGATGGACTACTTTACCTTAATTTTAGGAATATCTTGGCATCTTTACCATAAGCCCAGCTCGCCATGAATTGTTTCCACCGTAAACGGCTGCCATATATTCTATTGCTGCTCACCTTGCTTTTGATGAGCCTTTACTTCTATTGGGAAAGCATATTCTTTTTTCCTTCGCATATTCATGCGTGGTCTCAATCTGATAGATTTGCCATAGCCCTTCGCTTTTTAGACAACCACTTTAACCTCTTTAGACCCCAGACCTATAACCTTTCTACAATAGATGGCATAACCGGTGTAGACCTACCTATTCATGAGTTTATTATTGCCCTAATCATGAAGGTCATAGGAACAGAAGAACCCGTAGTGTTTAGAGCATACACCCTCCTCTACAGTTTTATTGGCTACTTCTTTCTGTTTCGGTTGGCAGCAGCCGTTACGCGTTCAACAAGCAAAGCCCTCTTCATAACCCTATTTACCTTTACCTGTCCCGTTCTCGTCTATTACCAAGCGGGTTTTCTTCCCTCGGCTACTGCGTTTTCCACTGCGTGGATAGGCTATTATTTTTACTTTATCTTTCAAAAGAATAAGAACCTGCGCCACCTCTACTTAGCCCTAGGCTTTATGACTCTGGCGACCCTAACAAGAGCACCCTTTGCTATCTTTTTGTTTGCCATTTCCCTGCATCTTGGCCTTGCCTACTTTGTTTACAAACAACACGCTAAGAAGCAGTTTTTAGCCCTATTGATAGCCTGGTTAGCCGTACTAGGCTACAATGCTTACAAAAGTTACTTAAACCAGACCTACGGCACACAATTTTTAACCGCCCTGCTCCCAGCAAGCAGCCTTTCCGAACTGTTTTCCATTATAGCCTTAACCAAAGAACGCTGGACTTTTCAATTATTCACCTGGTTTCACTATGCTGCACTAGGCTTATCGCTTATTGGCTTAGCTTATCAACTATTGGTACGCAAGCGCTTGTTGCTTATTCAAAACCACGTATTGCTTCACGGTGTACTAACCGCCTTGGGTGCTAGCCTCTATTTTGTTTTAATGGCTAAGCAATATATAGACCATGAATATTACTTTATAGATAGCTTTTACATTCCCCTCATCCTCTTATTTATGCTTGGTATAGGTTCGTGGTATGCCATGCCACGAATTCCAAAGTTGGTTCTGATTGTACTTGGTTCTGCGCTCCTAATTGGTGCGACTGTAAAAGCTAAAGAAGTACAGCAGAAAAAATATGCCGAAACCCTTTGGGATAGGGGTGAGGTAACCAGGAAAAACTTTATCGGTTCCGCCGCTTTCTTAGATTCATTAGGAATATCTAGGCAAGCAAACGTTTTAGTGATTGATGCCTACTCTACCAACGCACCCCTTATCTTACTAGATAGAAGAGGTTACACTGTACTTACCACAAGTAGAGAAAATATAGAAGAAGCCCTAACCCTAGACTTTGACTTTATTGTTGTTCAAGATGTATTTCTCCCATCTGATGTGGTGTTAGCCTACCCCGAATTTTTATCTCGCGTAGAGCGCCTAGGCGGAAATGGAAAAATTTCGGTCTTTCGCTTAAGCCAAGGAACGAATAAACTGAGTCTTTCAGAAGCTCTCGGCATAGATAGCGTGTATAGAACAGCGATATTAACAACAGACAGTGCTACTTACTGGGTATCAAAACCACAGTCTGACACCCCTAAAGCACAAGGCTCATTTACGTTCTTCGACACCATACCCTTTGGGCCGACGTATAAAACAGCCTATCGTTCAGACTCATTCAACAGGCTGCTTGTTAGTGCCTCGGTCTACACACCAAATAAAACCATCAATGGTAGAAGTGTCGTAACCATTAAAAACGGCCAAGAAACAATCTATTACTGGGAATTTCCTATTACCATTTCTCCTTCCTCTAAGGAGGTGTGGCAGAAATACGCCTGCCTATTTACCCTTCCCGACAACCTGCCCGAGAACGCTCATTTGGAATGGTATTTTTGGAACACCGCTAACCAAACGTTTACTATAGACAACGTAAAGTTGGTTATGTACAAGAAATAAAACGACCTGTAATTACAGACTCTTTATCATCTCCCAGAAATTAAAGGAGCGCTCTTTATCTTTTACCACGAGCAATGGAATGTCGCTATCGCGCATAACTAATTTACCAGCCACACTGCCTAAGAACAAGCCCGAGGCCAACGAACGGCCCTTGGCTCCCATAATAATCATATCGGCGCTTAACTCGTGCGCTCTGTTGTTTAAGGTGTCGGCAATGCCGTTGTCTTCGCACCATACCACTTCTTGAGCAATACCCTCGGCATCGCTGCCCAACTCACTGGAAAGAAACTCGCTTAGCTCCTCCCGAAAGTTCTTCTCTAATACATCGGCAAACTCTTGATCGCTTTTGCCCGTGTAGTAATAGCCCGTAGGTAATTCGAAGGCGTTTATGGCTGTAATTTTTGTTGTTCCATTTTCCTTGCGAAGGGTAACCGCTTCTTCTAGGGCCATTTTAGCATCGGGAGACATATCTACAGGAACTACAATTTGGTCCATTTTAACGGTCTTGTACCCTTCTGGCACAAAGAGAACAGAGCAGCGGACCTTGCTCGTTACCTGGTTTGGCATTACACCCGCCCCTTTCAAGTTTCGCTTACGCCCCATAATGAGCACATCGGCTTCCTTTATATTGGTCCATTTCAACACCTCGGTGGCTGGGTTGCCCTCGGCTACTTCGTACTGAACTTCATAGTTTGAGGCATTCGGGAAAAACTCCTCTACTTTGCTACGCATTACTTTCTCACAATACTCATCATAAGGGGTGTCACCAATTTCTAACGCCTGTTTTACTCCTTCAGATATATCTAAATCGCGCTGCACATTTAAAAAATAAATACGCTTTGCGCCAATTACCCCAGCAAGGCTAGAGGTGTAAGAAATAAGGGTTTCATCCATTTCGGTAAGGTCTAAACCCACCACTAAAGTGTCTAAGGTATACATGGTTTACTCGTTGTTTTCTAGGTAATCTGTTAGGTAAAGATACGGCTGATTTAATGATCCGCCACGGGCAATGGTTGCATTGGAAAGAACATGGCCTTCTGGATGGTGAATCAGCTCTTCTGCAATATGCGCAATAAACTGACGGCCAAAATCCTGCGAGGCATCGCGTGGCAATTCGTTAGGCAAATTATCTACAGCCATAACATCTATAGTGTTTTCCTCGTAAGGAGGAACCGCCGCGTTTTTGGTGGCATCGTAACCGTAAACAGGCTCGCTTATGGTAGCCGGGCGAAGGGTTGTGGGCACCGAAGCCTCGGGGGCAATATCGCAGGTAATATCGCCCATTACTTCTATGGAAAAATCAGGGTGAAGGCAATCTTCCCGCCTAAAAAGCGCTGGCCCGCGATTGTCCCAATAAATGCCGTTAATCATTACGTTCGCGGCTTGCGTATACGGTACAAAAATCGAATGGTAATCCCTAGGGTCTTCAAAAAAAGCATCGGTAAAGCCACCGTCCGGGTGGGTAAACATCTCGCTTGGTGTAAGTTGGGTATAGACCCCGCCTTTATCTCGGTTGTTTAGAAACGTTGTAGCATCCACCTTGGTTAATCCCACTAGATCTAACACTTCGGCTGCGCCATTGGCAACACGGCCATTGCCGGTTAAAACCAAGCGCACATCTTGCAATGGAAGGTTGTTGTAATGCGTTTTAGCCTCATCAAAATCTTTGCAATGCGCCATGCGAGGAAGCGAAAAAAGCCCCTTGCGCTTACCCCAGGTGAGTATGGTATTATGAGCCCCCACAATGCCAGCCCAACGGCCAAAAGCAATTAAACGCCGCCCGATTTCGTCGGTTAAACACTCGTAATCAATAAGGCGAATATGACGCTTTACCACTTCTTGCAATAGCTTGCGGTTATACGGTTGTTTTTTGATGGTATGGCTAAAGAAGAAGTAGGTTTTATCGGAAATGAGGTGGGCTAAATCTACCTCTTTAACGCCTAGTAGAACATCGCAGTCTTCCAGCTGGTTTTGTAACACAATTCCCTCGGCCTCGTACTCTGCGTCGCTGTAGCATCGCTTGGGCGAAGGCTGAACCACAATCTGCACCTGCTTAAACTGCTCCATTACCAAAACACATTGTTTCGGGGTTAAGGGCACCCTGGTATCTGGCGGGGTTTTGGTTTCTCTTAGTATTCCAATTTTCATGATGCAGGCTCTTTGCTGAATTCGAATTCGTTAAACAACTCTTCTAACGGCTGGGTAATATCGCTAGGTTCTAAACCGTATTGTTCCAAAGAATAGTGGTGCTTGCTTCTATACGTTCTGGTTTTGGCCGTCTCTTTTCGCAAAGCCTCTTCAAAACCATCGGAAACCTCCATATTAAGTTGCTGGTAAATAGACTTTACGGTATCCATAGGGTGGGCAACCAAATCGTTATAGCGCACATAAGCAAATCGTTCTGGGTTCAACTCTTCTCTTTTTTGCTGAAAATACGCATAATAATCGCGAGCAACGAATGCAAACCCCCTACATTCTGGCGAATTGTCTTTTATTTCTGGACTATGGACGTTCCATGGTGCGGTAAACATACTAACCACCGAAGGAACGGCCTTAAGCGGGCTGCGAACCGGATAAATAATCCGTGCCTTGGGGAAACATTCCATTAACCAATCCATTCGCCCTGTGCTAAAAACGTTTTTCATCAACAAGGTAGATGTTGGATCGGTAGCATACATAAAACGCTTTAGCGAGCTGATGTAAAAAGCCTTCATCTTCTCCTTTACCTTGGGTGATGCTTTGTCTAAGTAGTTGAGGTAATCTAAACGATAGGCCCAAGGCGAAAGCAAAACCAAGGCTGGGGTATATACTGATAGCGTGAAAAAAGCCTCGTCTTCCTCGCTGTGTGCAAAGCCCATGGGGTGAATATCGCTCCAGCCCTTGAAGAGCGTTTTATCGGCCCACTCTCGTGCTCGTTTTAACGGCGCACCTATTTTGGCATCTACGCGTGAAACAAAGCGAATAAACCGAATAAGCGTTACCGAGGGGAAAATGGTGTGGTACAAAAGGGTGTAATTGTAGCGCTCATCTAAACACATTAAACGGTGTAAGTAGGTGGTTCCGCTTCGCGGATTGCTTATAATGAAAACCGGTTCAGATAAATCTACCTCTCTGTATTTTCGGTAAAAGATCTCATCTAAAATACGGAAGAAGGAAAGGGTTAAAACCCCTAAAAACCAAAGGAAAATAAAGACCGCAGTAAACAAGGCACGGCGCAAGCTAAAGTGGGTAATAAAGTTTCCCTTTAGTATGCGCAACAGGGTGGGTAGGTGAAAATAAAATATAGATGGATGAAATATTGACATAGAATAGCTCCTTAGGGGGCGAATTTACCAATTCGCTTTTATACTAGGCTTATGATATGGTATGGATTTATTAGGATTGGCCAACAAAATATCCGTAATTTGTATTAAATTTCGATATATTCTGCCCGTATGCATAACACAAATACAGATGCTTTACTAGAGTTGCTTTCCGCGTTAGCTAAGGGCATAACCCCAGAAGGAAAGACGGCCCTTAGTAAAAATCAGTTACGCGAACTAACCCGGGCTTATGTTTCGCTAATTGATGAACGCAACCAATACAAAAAAAAATACGAAGAGTACTACAGTATTTTTAGCAACATGGTTGATGCTGCCGTTATTTTGAACCATGAAGGCCATATAGAATATGCTAACCCGGCCTTTAAAGAAATGACGGGCTACGATTATAAAAATGACGTTATAAAGGTTAAGAACATAGTGCACCCTGCCGATAGAGAACTCTCTGCTACCTATTTTAAAATTTTGAAAGATGTTGGGTCGTATGAAAACTATGAAGGGCGTTTAGTTACAAAAGATGGCAGTATTGTTTATGTACAGGTTAATTCCGTTGGGATTTTTGATGCGAGTGGCGCATTGATTGGTTCACGAGATATTATACGCGACATTACACGGCAAAAATTGGCCGAAGAACGACTACACTTCCAAGCCAAGCTAGACCGCACATTAAACGAAATGGCAGAGTCTTTGTTTACCTCGAATTTTAAGCATTTAGATAACGAGTTAAATAAAGCACTGTCAACCATAGGTACCTTTCTTCAGGTAGACCGAGCATATATTTTCTCTATTGATTATAGCCAAGAAATTGTAACCAATACCTATGAGTGGTGCGCTCGAGGAGTAACCCCCGAAATTGATAATCTACAGCGCGTCACGTTCGAAGAGATAGAATTTTGGGTAGATACCTTAAGCAAAGGCCATCGCATTCAAATAAACGATGTAAATGAATTGAAAAAAACCAATCCCTCGTTACATCAGGTTTTGTCGTCGCAGGGCATTAAATCGGTTTTATGTGTACCCATGCAGTTTGGGGGGCGTGTAACTGGGTTTATGGGCTTTGATGATGTACATAAAAAAAGAAAGTGGAGCGAGATGGCCATTAGCCTACTAACCAAAAGCGCACAAATACTTATTGCCATGATTGAATATCGAAAGCGAATTGGCTTGGCAGAACCGCAGCAGCCCTAGTTCGATTGCGCTTGCAATAATTCGCCAACAGAAACATGGAGATTCCGAACCACTTGGACCAATCGTTTAAACACAACTTGGTCTTGTTTTTTTAGTGCTCCATAAGAACACGTATCCTCTACAAAAGAGGTGGCCAAAAACAAGGTGTTTAGATCAAGAAGTTGAAACTTCGATTTAATACGGTTGGCAAAAAGGCGATAATTTTCTAACGCGTTCCCGCCATCTATAAAATCTTGTAAATCCTTGGCAAATTCGTCTTTGCAGGCCGTCAACATATCCATTTCAAAAAGCACATCGCCATCGCTCAACCGGCGAATTTGAGCAAAGCTAGGGTTCTTGTTTACCGTATTCCAACTTCTAGAAACTTGCACAAAAGCAGCCAATTTATCAATATCTACCAACAGTACTGGTGCAGCCATAACGTGCATAACAAAATCTGGCAAATTCACTTGGTCTTCTTCTGCCTTATGCGTTAGGGCCACAAAATAAACATTGGTGTGATTTGCATGCACTTCAACATTCGTAAAACCATGCGGTAAAAAAACCACTCTATCGGTGGGCTGATTAGCGCGCTCTAACCAATCTAAAGATTGAATAAAAGAATGACGTTTTACACGATTACTGTGTTCTAGCACACTGTAAAAGGTATTATCAAAATCGTTTTTACTTCCTAACAATAATGCGTGCATTGTGCTGTGTTTGGTTGTAGTGGCTGTTGCACAACTCGAAAAAGTTTAATTTCGAGTTGTGCAACAGCTACTGTACTTATGCAGAGTTTTACAACGTTCAGAACAGTCTTCCTAAGCCGCCTTTTATTCTTCTCCGAGCATTAAACTCTGCTCCTAAAACTAAGAAAAATCTTTTATACGCTAGAATTTACAGCATTTTGACTATAAATAGTCCTATTATTGACACGAGGCAAAGAGCTGCCAAACCGTGTCTTCTGGAACTGGAGCCTCTATCTTGAGTTTCGTTTTCTTTACAGGATGTTCAAATGCTATGGAACGAGCCAGCAGATGAATGCTTTTATCGCTATTAGGGCGGCGAAAACCGTATTTAATATCGCCTTTTATAGGCCAACCACTATGGCTTAACTGTACGCGTATCTGGTGGTGGCGCCCCGTTTCTAAATCTAATTCTAATAAGAAATAGCGCTTGCTCTCTGCTAGCAAGCGATAAGACAACTCGGCATATTTAGCCCCTTTTACCTCTTTGGAAACCACTTTCGATTTGTTCTTGGCAGAGTTCTTAACCAGGTAATGTGCAAGCCGGCCAGCAGGAGGTTGCGGACACTCGCCCACTACGGCCCAGTATGTTTTGCGGACCGCTTTGCTTTTAAATACGGCGTTCATTCGTGCCAGAGCCTTGCTTGTTTTTGCCAGCACTACAATACCCGCTGTTGGCCTATCTAGGCGGTGCGGCAAGCCCATGTACACATTTCCTGGTTTGTTGTCGCGTTCTTTAATAAATGCTTTAGCCAAATCTAGCAGCGATGCATCGCCCGAACTATCGCCCTGCACGGGCAGGCCAGCGGGTTTGTTTACTATTAGAAGATGGTTGTCTTCGTACAATATGGCGTTAGCCCAATCTAGCATTCTATGTATCTAGTTTATTCAGTAAGGAAGAAAGAGTTTTTAGATTACGTGTTGTAGTGGGCACACCCAATTGTCTTTCTATCCAAGCGTTTCCCCATTTTGTTTTTGAGTATCCGTTAGGGCAGTATAAATAAACGGCATGGTCTCCTCCGGAAATGCGGTTATCCTTATCGGCCGTTAACGATGCTGCCCACTTTTGAACCGAACCGTTTGGCTTTTTGCTAAAAAGAGTGTAGTGTATGGTTTTGGGTTCCCCTTTTGTCTTAAAAGGATGGTCTTCAATTATGGAAGCCAATACAGAGGCCTTAATTATTAACACGGGCACATCGTAGCCATAGGATTCCTTTATTTTTTTAGCTAAGGTCTGCTCTAATTGGTCTGGAGTGCTGGTTTCATTATCCAAAGTAAACAATACGTTTCCGCTCTGTATGTAGGTTGAAACATTGTGCCAGCCCAAACCATTGCACAATTTTCGCAATTCGGCCATGGGTAGCTTGTTTCGCCCTCCAACATTTACCCCTCTTAGCAATGCTATATATTGTGTTTTACTTTTCATTCCAGCGTAGAATATTTACCTCTTTATGTAAAGGCTTATTATACAGTATATGGTTTGTTAGTTGATTGGCAAAATACGGGCTTAGGGAATAGCCCTTTGTGCCCATGCCATTAAACAGCCAGAGGTTTTTATGCTCTGGATGTTGACCGATAAGCGGCCGAATATCTTTTACCGTAGGACGCACGCCAACCTTGTGCTCTACCACCTCTAAGTTTGAGGATACCATTTCGCCTGCTCGCGCTAGTAGCTCTGCTTTGTTTTCTTCTGTTGGGTGTAGGCTGGTTTCGTGGCGTTTTACCGTAGCGCCCATCCAAAAGGTTTGATTTTGGCTCCAAACCAAATTACCTCGGTTATGTAAAACCGTGCGTTGCTGAAGCGAAGGAAGTTCTAGCATCAGTGCCTCGCCCTTGTTGGGCACAAGGGGCAAGCTGTTAAAAAACGGATTGTTTAGCATTGCATAGCCCTCGCAAAATACGATGGCCTTCGCACTATGACCCCTGTAAGAAATGCCGCTTTGGGCGATTTCTAAATCGTTATAATCAAAAGGTTCTTCTATAAGAATTCCTTCTTTTTTCCATTTCTGGGCAAAACCCTCTAGCAAGGCGTTGCCATCTACTTTATACACCTTATCTACCGTAAAAACACCTTTAGGATTGCGCACAGGCGCATCTAGTTTTTCTTTCTTACTGTTTTCCAAATAGGCTTTATAGCGTTCGTCGCCCTGTTTAAGCATCCAGTTGTTCTCTTGTTCTGCGCTTTTTATAATGCGGAACATATCCATGGCGAACCAAAGCGACTTACCCAATTCGCCCTCCATGGTTTGGTAAACCTCTTTGGCGTAGGGCAGTAGATTATCAATCATCCAACTTTTGGAAAAGCGACGCCCCGTAATGGGGTTTATAAGGCCTGCCGCTACGCGTGAACATCGGCTACCCGAATGCTCGTCTATAAGCAATACCTTCTGCTTCTGTTTTAACAGATGCCAGGCTAGTTGGGTGCCCGCAATGCCTTGCCCTACGATAATAAAATCTAACGTTACCGAACCCAAAACGACGCTTTGTACTGCGTTGACGTTAATGTATACCAACCCGAAGGCAGAAAGCCTACGTAAAGCGTGTTGCTACCCCTAGAAGAAAGGCGCTCTACCAACCGCCCACTAACATCATAAACCGACCATTGATCTGTTTCTACATCGCTCGGCAGCACTAGTACATCGCTTGTTGGGTTGGGGTAAATAGATAGGTTTTCTAAGGGGTTTCGGCGTAAGCCCACCTCGCGCTCTCCGTTTTTATCGAACCGATTAAAAAACTCCCATAGTACCGTGCTGCCATCGAAGCATTGGTAGGTTGGCGACCCTAGGCTAACAACAGCCCCCGGCCAGGTGTGGCCTCCGCCGTTTATTTGGTAAAATTCCAGCTGTTGGCCATTGCTTCCACAGTTGTTGTACACCGAAAGCTCGCTACTCATACCCGGCGATTCCGCGCAAGAGGAATTGGATTGCTCAACCGTGGCATCGCACGCATATAAATCCCTAAAAAAATGCAGGGTAGAATCGAAACCGGCTACGCCGGGAATGCCATTAAAAGGCACTACGGCATCTAATGTTCCATGCATTTGCATTATGGGCACGGTAGGGTTATTTACCACACAACTATCTAAAGAGGTGTAAAGCGGCAAACCCGTTACCGAGGCCATGGCGGCAAACACTTCGCCTTGCTCGCAAACCATGCGGTAGCTCATAAAACCGCCCATACTCATACCGCAGATGTAAATTCTATTGGTGTCTATGTTGTACTCGGCCACCAAGGTGTCGATTAGGTTTAGCAAAAAGCCTACATCGTCGGTGCCTAAATCTTCTGCACCGGTAAAGATATTCCATTGCGTTTGCCCTGCATAGGCTAAACTGTTGGGGTAGGCCACTATAAAATTGTTATCATCGGCCGTTAGGTTCATAGTGGAGTAGGCCATTTGTTGAAAGGCATTAGAGCCTCTACCATGTAAATTAAGCACCAAGGGCGTAGCTGTGCTGCCATCGTAACCAGCATGGGTGTAGACGATGTAATCTCTAGCAAGGCCATCGTGGGTTAGGGTGTCGGAAACCTGTGCCTTGGTAGCGTCAACGGCAAGCAGGAATAGAATAAGGGTGAAAACGTGTTTCATGTTAACGGAAATAGCTTACATCGATGGTTTCGTTTTCTGGCTCTACGGGGTCGGGAAGCTGTATTAGGCGATTTCTTATAAACACATAAATAACCGCCTGCAGCAGCAGCGAAAGAATAGCTAAAATTAAAAGCGCTTCAAGATTTTGCATTATGTTCTCTCCATATTGACGTAAAGCCAAAAAAACGAGGAGAAAAACACTGGCAAGCCATCCTACAATAAAGCGAATAACCCATACGGCAGAGGGCTCTTCCTTCTGCATGGCCAATTGATGTAACTTGTAACTAAGATAAAAAGCAATTATAAAATCCATAGATGCCGAAGATACGAATTGGTTGGGGATAGTGGTTAAGTAGCTTACCTAATTTGGGGTGCTCTATTTGAAAAATTCATGAAATTTTTTATATTTAAGCCAAACCATGAACGCCAACCTACAACTTTTCGACATGCACCAAAACCTTGGTTGGGTAGCGGCTAACTGGC
>JAOXNJ010265258.1:1454-11498 GCA_028566655.1 Metis holothuriae | reverse complement strand
ACGCCCACTCTCTCTCTGTAAAATCATTCCTCCCTTATAGCTATCTAGCCTTCCAAGTTCCAAGTGTTCCTTAGCTGTGAATTCGATTTCGAATTAGAAGTCCCTAGAAATCCGACCAACCGATGCGACTACGTGCAAGATTGCGATTCATTAGCTCTTTTTAGCTTTTTTTTGTAACAGGGAAGTGCGTCGATGTATCTCTCTGGTTTTTTGACGCTTAAGGATCTTACGGCTGTTTAAGAGTCCCTTAAACTTCGAGGACAAGTCCTCAATTAGTAATAAGAGAGATAGTTAGAAAAAACCAAAAAAAGTCCTTTAAAAAGTCTTTGTTGTGTGAAAAAGAGGCAACTGTCCTTCATTCCAGGCGTCGAATTAGCAAATTGAAGCCCCCTGCAGCAATTCAAGTAAGAGGAACAGTGCAAATCAACAACGAAAGGAGCCCATACAGCGACTGAAGAAAACCTAAATTCATCGACGACGTTTCGCAATTGTAATCTTAGTTGTATTTCATTTTTTTATTACTTCTCTCCCCGGTTGTTTTTAAAGCGCTTTCCCATTTCGTCTGGTGTGACTCAATTGTCTCGTGTATCCGAGTAGATTGTCGTCGTCGCTTACTTGCCGCAGTACCTGTGGTCCAATTGGACCCCGTTCTCCCTAGAAGCCGAGAGGAGAGAGATTACACGACATCTTCAATTATTCAACTTTACATGTCATAATGTGGTAATTTGATGCCAATTTGTGATGACTCTTTAGTCGAAGGTGTCGCCGAATTGAGCAGCAATCATCCTTGTTCGTTGAGAGAGCCACCGTTCAAAGGGAGTGAGTCGATTCTCGAAGAAGGCAAGTACAGTCGCAATGTAGGAGCAGGATCGACGACAAAGTTGTGCAGTTGACTCTATTAAGGCCTGAGTCTCAGGTGAATACGAGGACGACAAGGCGCGAGACATAAGCACCAAACTCGTCTCCATCTCCTCGAACATCGCTTTAGCTTCAAGTAATTAGAATAGAAAATTGTCATTCATTTTGAAACTTTTGAACATTTTCAGTGTCCTCTTTTTACCTTTGATCTTGGAGAAGCCAGGTGTGACTGCATCGAGCGCTGCAATGACACTTTGACACATCTCCTTCTTCTCCTCGAGCTCGGTCTCTTCAAAGTCGTTGATAGGCTTCAATGCACTTCGACATAGCAAAGGCAGAAGTCGGAGTTTCAACTCGATTAATAACGCGTGTTGCGGGTGAAGTTTCAAAAGAAGTTCTTTGTGTAGACTCAGCAATGACGCTATTGAAGACTTGGAGCCGTCCATCTGAGCTAGAGAGGAATCGACCTTATCTGAGGTGCATACAAAAAACTTGAGTATTTAGAAGACAAAAAATGTGTTTTTAAATGTAATTTCAATTGATTATATAATTTTAGTCCTTGCCTCTGAGTTCTTGAAGCAATTGAATGGCTTCTTCGCAGTTTAATACGTGTAATTGATTCAACAGGCAAGTCCAGGAGGTGTCGTAACTAAGCGGCTGTGTTGGCGCCATGTAAGAGTCACTATTTAATAAAATCGGGCATAAATGATTAATTATTTAGATCTCAGTATTCACAAATTATTTTTTAAAGTGGTCAAAGTTCGGAAGACTCACGTCTGGTTCTCTGAACAATGCAGACAGCGCAGTGTTCCTAATTGGGAGTCGAACTCGAATCTATCTTCACATCTACATATATCAAGTCATTTCGGATTTAACACATTGATTGATTGATTATTTGATTATTGATTGATTGATTGATTATTAGTATTTTCCTTACCTACTACAGTTACAGTCAAAGAACCAACCCTCCTTCAACCTTCTTCTCCTTTAACAAAACGAACAATATTTATCTGGCTCTTAGTAAAAGCCGCAAAATATTTGGAAAAAAGCCAAATTATTTACAAAAATGCTTTAAAAAAGCATTTTTTAAATAAAAAAGCAGCAAAAATTACCTGGTGTAAGTGTCTAGATAGGGCGGTAAGTAGGATGTGAGGATGTGCTCCCCCTCCGCGATGTCCACGGCGGCCACGCAGCTGTTGCCGACGTCGTTGTCGTTGTTGATTATGTGGAAGGTGTTGGGCGAGCAGTTGTGGGAGGCGATGGAGGAGATGGGCCAGAGCGCCCTCAGCCCCGACCTGGAGTCGATCTCGTAGGCGTTCGTCTCCAACACGCCCACTACAAATCGCACTAAATCCCCATCAAAAGCTGACCTGAGCTGCTGCACCACTCTCTCCTCTATCATCTGCCAGGCCCTATTATGGTTTAATAGCTGATTTCATTATTTCATCTTATTCACTAATTGATCTCATCAATTACTGGGCTTTTTACTAGTGATCTTATTACAACAAATTGCTTTTATTATATAGATTTATACGAGGGGTCGTTGAGTCTTCTCTCCTCATTGTGGTCCATCAATCGCTCTATCAACGCGAATTTGCTTGAATCCCTCGTCCTTAAAAGCGCCAATCTGACTGGCAAAACGAGTTGATAAGGCGCTTTATTGAGCCACTTTTCAATATTTTCGTCCTTTTTCAGGCCACAATCGACTAAAGCACTGCACTCAGGTGAGGAGTGCGAGCAGGAGGGGCACATGGGGAAGCTGCAGTTCGAGCAGAGCCCGTAATTATCCAAGGACAACTTCGAAAGACAAAATAATATTAGGGAAATTCATAAATTTTAAGGAGATTTCAAGACATTTGCTTTATTTAATTTCTTACTTGTTGGTGGCAAACGAGGCATATTGGAAGGTCGAGCACGTGATTGGGTCCCACTACAACGGCTGGCTCAGTGTATATGACCTCGCCTGCACTTATGTTTCTTGTGGCCCTCAAAAATCTGTTTTTTTTTTGGAGAATTTTTTTAAAAATAATTAATAACAATTTTGAGATTTCAAATTTTACCTTCCGATATGTTCGTCTTGGTCGATTGTGAATGGGAAGCAGCTCTGGTTCTCTTTGTCTCTGTGCAGCTCCAAGTGAAATTGGCTGCAGAAGCTCTTTAGGCACTTGGAGCAAGTGGAAGAGGCCGAATTTGGACATAACAAGCACATAGAAGAAGAAATTTCCATATTTTTAGTTAACAAAATTTTCAAAATTGCATGTTTGCTATGACAAATTTCGAAATTTTCGATGTTTTTTTATTTGTTGTATTGGCTTTTGCGACTATTTGTGCTAGGTTTGGCCTGCTTGACACGTGTCTGGCTCGGAGCCAAACAATCCATTGGGGACAATTGACAAAATGGAGTATTGTTTGTATTACTTTTGCACGAGCTTTTAAACTGTGACCAATTTTGACCTTTTATTCAACTTTCATTATCATTTCTTTACAATTCACATTTAACAGCAACAATCAACATTCTTATTTGTATGTATGCCTGACCCAAAGTCTGACCAATTTTCCATTTTGTGTGCCAGCAACAACCTCAATGTCGCCATTTTCCCCCACCTCAGCGATCATTCTAGTAAAGCCAACCTCATTCTTATACAATCCAACAATATTGTTGTTCTTTACAATTATAAGAGAGCCGTCCTTTGTGGATGCCAAAACGAGATTATTGATCATTAAAAGGTCTGTAATAGAGTCATTAGCGACTTTAATGACATCATTATCGTTATTGGCTTTGTTCTTATACAGTGCAATTTGGCCATTGGTGTCGCCCATCATTATCAAATTTGAAGTATTTGCACAAGTAAACCACTGGTCAATAGTAGTGCTGCTGTTGAGCTCTTCGTTCTTGGTGTTGGCGATTTTGAATCCTTCCAAGTGCTTGAAGCTGCAATTGTCGAAGATGTCGCTCAGAAGCGTTTTGATGACATTGATTGCACTTTGCTTGGGACTCATTCGCATTATTTGAAGAACTTTCTTCTCGTCCAAATCGACCTTGAACTTGGCCACGCAATTCGTGCTGACCAATGTGACCGCCACATAAACAACTTTCGAGTCTTGCATCAAGGTCAAATCGATGATTTCCCGCCAAACCTTACTGCCTAAAGATTTTGTGCACTTGACAATCAATTGGTCTTGTTTAATGCGCAAGGTTGTTAAATAAACCCTGTTTTCTTCTGAGGCCAAGGCCACAACTAACTCCTTCGTTTTGCTCATTACCATTATGGATGCCTTGACAAAAAGTGTTTGTTCGGATTCACCATTCAATTTTACTGAGGTCAACTCTACACAATTGGGGTCGTAGACGCTGATGTGGCCCAGCTCCGTCACGCTGACCACCGAGCCCTTGTTCGTGGCTCTATACAGCGCTATTACTCGATCCCTTTTTAAAGGTTCATTAGTGGTGCAGTACTTGATAACGGCCAATCTGGAGTCGTTGATCAGGACCAAGTTCTTGTCGCCGTCGTCCTCGTTGTCCATGACCAAGAGGTCGTCCAGGTCGAGGTTCAGGTCGAAGTTGGTGTGCTCCACGGCCTTGGCGATGTTCACGAAGTCGACGTTGTTCTCGTTGCTGAACATGACGAGGAGCTCGTTGCTCTTCTCGTAGAGCTTGATGTTGTTGGAGTGGTTGTTCATCTTGATCCAGGCCAATTCTGTGCCCAAAGTGGACCAGACCGAGATCAAATTTTTCTCCTTGTGGAAACAAATGAAGTTATTACTTCCATTACTTGCTATTAGTGCTGTGGCCCTGCCGTGATTCTGGAACACTTTGAAGCTTCTTATTACTTCTAGATCCTTCAAATCCTCATTATCATTACTTGTCTTCTTGAATTTCAGTATAAACACCACTGATGAATCTTTAATATTCGCTTCTTCTGCCAGAACAACAATTTGGTTGTCCTTTGTCTCAATTACTGCGAGGAAATTTAAACTTCTCTCTGGCCAATCATAAAATTCGCTCGTCTTTCTCAAGCTGTAATGATCGTTAGTGGTAATTATGGAATAATGAGTTAAGTGTCCCTCATTACTCAGAGTAATCAAAGTGTTGTTGTTGCCAAGACTCCTACTTGATTTAGATTCAAATTTAACGCAATCTCTGATCTCCATTTTGTCCAGATCCAGAATGCTCAAGTAATTGGCTTGATGCAATAATAAAAGAGTATTATTATTGCCGAATTTGGCTTCCAAAATGGACTTTTTTACTTGAATGGATCCGATTTCCTGACAATTGTCGTCGGTCACGTTGACGATGTGCACGTGATTGTCGTGGGTGACGATGCCGACGAACTCGTCCTTGTTGGTCACGGCCAAGATGGACTTGTCGGACACTTTAAGGGTCGACAAAACCTTTTCGTTCTTCATAAGAGCCACTTGTCCCTCTTCAAAAGCAATTAGGAACTTGAATTCGTCCTCATTTTCGACTTTGTCGATGACAGTAATAGCAGTTATTAAGTGATTAGTAGCAGTTATTCGTCTGATTTGAGGTTCCTTCATTAGAGCCAAGTTGTGAATCAATCCATTATTACAGGCCACGACAAAGTTGTTTTCTTCCGAGCTTCTTATACAGTTGATTTGGTGCTGCAATCTCAAGAATCTCATTAATGCCCCTTCAGTCAAATCGTACAATCTCACTTCGTTGTTTATGTCGGAACTCATCAAAGTTGTTGCTTGACGATCAAAACAGATGTTTTTAACCGAAGATCCGTGTTTTTGCAATCCGAGTCTCGAATTTCTCTTCAAATGCACTGCATTAATGCATACAATGCGACCTTTCCAGTCCCCTATAAAGACTTGATCCTCATCCAAAGGGTGGAATGCGATGCAATTAATGGGTGAATCGTGTCTGTAGTGCTCACTTTCGTTGTATTTGGGAGTCCAGAAGGTGAGCATGCCGCCGAAAGTGGCCGTGGCCACGCTGTTGCGACTGGCCACGATGCTGGAGACGCACATCTGGTCGCCGAAGGACCTGTGGATGCGCACCTTCTTCTCCAGGTCCCAGATGCTCATCTCGCCGTCCTTGGAGCCGCTGATCAAGACCGACTTCGTGCTCGTCATGGCCGTGATACTCGAATTGTGACCCAAAAATGTGCCTTTTATCAATAACGATGTAATGTCAATCAAGTGTATGCTTCCATCAATCATTCCCAGTGCAATGACATTCGAGTTTTGATCCAACTTGCACACGCATTTAGGGCCTTTTTCGAAGCACTTTTGAGCCCTGATCAAATTCTTCTTCTTATTTTCACTTGATTCAATCGTGATTGGGGGTAAAGCAAGTCTTTGCTTCACATAATTGTCTGCTAATACTTCTTTGGCACTGCTAATTAATAGAGGATCTCCACTGTTAAGCGCCATTTGTGTGGTTAGATTTGGTCTCATTTGCAAATCGTCCAAGTTGTTTTGAATAAAATCCAAATAACTGAATGCCACTGCTGATTTCTTGCCATTTCTCAAAATTTTGATAATTTCGCAAGCCATTTTTTGCTCAAAACAAAGCTGGATGAAGCACACACTGCATATTATTTCCTCCAATTCCGTGTTCCTCTGGTATTTTTGCAATAGAGACATCAAAGTGTGCCTGTCCATTTTGCTCTTTTGATAATAATCGGTCTTCAGAAGTCCTATTAATTTGGCTTCTAATAAGTTTCTCTGATCTCTTCCCACATTTATGGTGTGTTTTCTCACAACTCGTTTGATAGTAGAGTCATTTTTAAGAGTGACTACATTGCCTGCAATAGTGATGACGTCCTTACTGAGAATATTAATCACTACTGCCAATTGCAAAGAATTGCTTGTTAATCCAAGTTTTGGGCTCATTAAGTGCTCTTCCTTTATGCCAATTGTCTCATTATCCAAAAGGAGCTGTAGTAGAGATGAAACTAAATGTTCACTGCTGTTCTCTATGGCGGATTCAATGAGGTTCTCGAACATTCTCTGTCTGGATTCGGGCAAAGATCTGAGATGAGCTTCGAGCTGGTCGAACTTGATTTTGGCCAGATCATCTAAAATTTGCTTGAGAAAGCCGATGTTGCCAGAACTTGATTTGTTAACGACACTCATTAGTTGATTGTTCATCAGATTCTCGTCCAATCGCTTGCCATAACTTCTCAATAAGTAGTCACGTGCAAAATTCTTCCTCTCTGTCATGGAAAGTTCTGGAACAGCGATCAAAGTTGATTGGTCATTCATCAATTGGCGCCGTTCTTTCACTTGACGAGCCAAATTTGAGTTGTTGTGAGTGGAAATCAACATTAAGACTTGATCGGGCCAGGGGGCGTGGGGCACGAACTCGAGGTTGGCCGCGTTCCTCGACTCCAGGCCGTCCACGATGATCACGATGACCGTGGCCAAGTTCGAGCTCAACCAACGCAACATCGACGCTATTCCTGCACTCATTGTTGTTGATTCCTCCATTACTTCATCACTTTTGCTCTTCATGCCACACAAAACCTGAAGTTTACTAAAGAGTTCGTTGAGGTGATCCGAGTTGTTCTGGACGAAGATAGACAAGAAAATGGGCTTTGTTTTACTTTTAATCAATTTATCTGTCACTTTAGAAAGTAGTGAAGTCACACCTATTCCAGGTTGACCGGTGATCTCGATTAAACCGCCTTTCTTCTCTGTCAAGTGCTTTTGGATGCAGTCAAAAATCTCTGTTTGAATCTTGGGTCGATCCATTAATGTCTTTACTAAGACAATTTTGGAATTATTATGATTATCATTATTATTATTACCTTCGTTGTTCTCATTAATAACATTTTGAATTGCTTTGTCCAAGGATTCCAGTAATGCCAGGGCCAAGTCGTCCAAGTCAATCATAAGTGATACATTCCTCTTAAAAGCCAATTTAGCCTTATACTCACTCATTACAACCACATTCTGACTAATCAAAAGTTTCTTCAAATCCTCCAATCTCTCCTCGTATTTTGGCTCTGAAACGAAGGTTTCTGGCAAATCTTCAATATTCCTGTCATCTCTGATGAAACAGAGCAACTTTTTGTTGTTTGCCAGAGCAAATCTTATTTCCAGCTCTGTCAGAGACATGTTTTCCTCATATAATGCACTTATCTGAGTCTCTATTACCCTTTCTTTATCATTGTTCATTACAGCTGCTTTATCAGGTCTCCATCCGTGTCTGGATCCGAGGATTGCCACGACCAAATCCGATTTTTCCACTTGTTCAATGCAGGCCAATACAATGCTTCTCTGTTGTTCCATATTGGTGTTAGTAAAAAGGTCGTTATTGTCTGTTATGACGCCCCACCTTAGGTCGATGCAAGTAATGTCGGTTTGAAAATGGCGTCTTTGGAGCTCTGGCAAGACGAAGTTGTGCATCAAATCGCGCTCTCCGTGCATGTCCACGAAGGTCGACGAAATAAACACTCTGATTATCTTTCTCTCAATCAAGTGATTAGCAACTAAAGGTTGATTGATGACGTGATTGCGATTGTTAATAAGGCCGAATTTGCGATCAATACATTGGATGCGATCGATTTGATTGGAATCGCAATCGCTCAGACAATGAAACACTGCTTCACTGAAACCATTTATTCTCATGTTCTTCTCATTTTCCTCGTGATCCTCGTCCAAATGGTGTTCGCCGACATTGATGGAGAAGCACAGCAAATCCTTGTTTCCTTCGATTCTCATCATATTGGCCCAATTCTCGAGATTCTGCACTCCTTCTCGACATTTATCACAGTGCAAATAGACACATCGACTATATTGCTTTGTGCAATCGTTAATGGATTTTTGTCTCAACTCCCTCAGACACTCGGAAAACGACTTTTGCGCCTCATTTGTCGTCTCTTCGTAAATTTTGCGAAGAATCCTGGTGGATTTGACCAATTTCTTCAGGTCAATACTATCCACGTTCACCTCGAAGCACTTGTCGTTCTCGTAGACGATCCACAGGTCGACGTTCTCGCAGCCGCTGGCCACCATGACGGCGGCCAAGAAGACGAGGTCGGACATCTTGTAGTCGACGGGCACCAAGCCCTTCTTACTGCTACACGAGTCTCTCAAGGACTCGTAGGTAAGACTGCATATAATCA
This sequence comes from Metis holothuriae, assembly GCA_028566655.1. Taxonomy (NCBI): domain Eukaryota; kingdom Metazoa; phylum Arthropoda; class Copepoda; order Harpacticoida; family Metidae; genus Metis; species Metis holothuriae. The sequence goes on along the minus strand of JAOXNJ010265258.1, from coordinate 2,541 downwards.
GAGTGCGATTACTCAATCTGGGAACATTAAGGTCACTTGCAATTGTCATCGCCCTCTCAATGCCCTTGGAGAAAATCTCTACATTCGATTTAGCACTTTTGACTGTGCTACAATTCTTCTCAAGGGTTGAACGAAGTTTGCCTCTGTGTTTATCCTCATCCCCTACGTAACCTTCAACCTTGTCCAGATCCTTTTCCAGCTCTTTCAGGGCTTCTGAGGCCACCAAAAAGCGAAAAGGGAAGATTTTGCACGTGGAAACGGCTTTGATATTCGTCAAGTATTGCAACACTTGCTTTGAAACTTCGGCGTCGAGGTTGACTAAACAGAGATTGCGTAGATTCCTTAATAAAGCCATGTAGGGAAGCTTGCGGGCCGTGATCAACGAGGACCAGACCGACGCCAAATTGCCTTTTCTAAGTGGAATTAGAACAAAATTGAATCAACAAAAATTGTAGGAAAAATTTTCCTCTATAATTTTTGTTTAATATGTGTTGAGGGACGTTTGAGTATTTACGTTGATATTTGAGTCTCCCAGGTGAGCGGTGTTGCCAGCTTCATGCGTTTGCCTGCCATGCTGGGATCAAAGAAGCCAGGCAGACGAGCGCTTCTAAAGGCTTCCTCGCACTCGGGGTATCTAAATTATTGTAGCAAAAATTAAAGATAAGCTCACACTTTAATACTCTTATAAGAGTCATTTTTGTTTATAAACCAATTATTTTTCCTACTTTTTGCCCAATATGGCCATGACGAAGTTCGGCGGCGAACTGATGTGCAGCAGACGAATCAAGCACTTCAACGTCATCCTCTTAGCCTTTTCATCCTCTTGGTCGTCTTTAACAACATCATTATCTTTATTCTTCTTCTTAGCCTTGTTATTGTTTTTGTTGCTGTTCTTGTTGTACTTGGCCAACTGGTACTCGTCGAAGTCGCCGAACTTGCTGGCCATGGCCTTTCTGAGGCACGTGGGCAGCGAGGAGGCGAGGCTGAGCGCGAAGTCGGCCGTCTCCATGAGGTCGGAGGGCAAGTTGATGGTGCTGGAGAAGTATTTTCCCAATAATGGTTTACTTGAATCATTAATTGAGGCGTA
>JAOXNJ010265148.1:0-14374 GCA_028566655.1 Metis holothuriae | reverse complement strand
GCTATGGTAGCTGTCATGCGTAAGCTTTTGTTGCATATTCAAAGCCTGCTCAAGGCTCAAAAAAACTTGCAAAATTCACTTGCATAGAGACACAGTTGCTTCGCGTGACACCCCAGAAACTGATTGGCTAGTTTTGATTTTGGATAGGCAGTTCACTTCTAGCATCTCCAAAGCACGGTGTCCTATGGCCTGAATTATTCAGATGTTGCCTTAATGTCGTTTCCAGCGTTTTGCCCCTGCTTTGCGGTTTTTTACGAAGCTGTTTCTGGTGGGGCGGGCACTGGGGTGGCGTCTGGAGCGGCCTTGCTTGCCATTTCCCTCAGTTTCGCCTGAATTGCTTTCGCCAAGTTTGCGGGGACGAAACTTTTTCGCTCCTCGGCGCAGGTTGCGCTTGCTTGATTCCTCTCTCTGCTCAGGGCTTTGATTGGGCGGAGTTGAGCCCGTGATTTTGAGTTCTTGCAGGTCTTGCTTGCTGAGGCTGCGCCAGCGTCCCGCTTCTAGTTGCTTGAGGGTGAGCCTGCCAATGCGCAGACGCACGAGGCGCTTTACTCGATAACCAAGAGCGGCCATCATTTCTCGAATTTGGCGCTTCAAGCCCTGCTTGAGCACGAGGCGTAGGCGGCGCGGGCTGACCATCTCCGCAGCATGAGCGCGGGCAATATGGGAGCGCCCAGCATCATCTTCAATGCGGATTCCCTCCAGCAGTGCAGCGAGCTGACGCGGGTCAAAGGCGGACTGGAGGGTGACGAGGTACTCTTTTTCTATCTCGTGGCGCGGGTGGGTGAGCTGGGCGGCTAAGTCCCCATCGTTGGTGAGAATGAGCAAGCCCTCGCTTTCTCGATCAAGCCGTCCCGCGTACTGAAGTTGCTGCAATCGTGCGGGCAGGCCGTCGTAAATGGTTTCTCGGCCTTGAGGGTCATGCTGGGTGCAGAGCAGTCCCGCTGGTTTGTGGTAGGCGATGGTGAACTTTTCTGCGGCTTGGACGAGTTTGCCATCGACGCGCACTTCGTCCTCTGGCTTGACTTGGGTGGAGAGTTCCGTGACCAGTTCGCCGTTGAGCTGCACCCGTGTTTCGCGCACCAGCTCTTCACAGGCTCGCCGACTTCCCAGCCCGCAGCGAGCGAGGAATTTGTTGATTCGTTCTGTTGGGGGCTGATCCATGAGGGGAGAAAAGAAAAAGCGCCTCCTGCGTGAGGAAGCGCTTGGTCAGAAAAGTTTGAAAGGACTGTTTCTTTTAAGCAAAGTAACGAAAGCTTGGGGAAGCCTTCGCCTAAGGTTTAGGCATCAGGTGTGGTCTTGGGCAGGCCAATTGGGCTGCGGCCATCTTGCCACTGACCACGCTTTTGCAGCAACTTAATGCGCTCACCGCGCTTGAGTACGGTGCGGTTTCCGCCACCGCTGCCACCAGAAGATTTGAGACTATTGTGCTGAGACATGAGAAAAATGAGAAAATGAGAGCTGCCTAAAGAAATGGGCAAGTAAAATGCCTCACTATAAGAAGAAAGCAAGTTTTTTCTTCATTTGTGCGTGAAACAAATCTGTTGCGAAAAAAAGCTTTTCTTTTGAGTGATTTTCTGATTTACTTAAGGTGTCCTAAATAATGGACAGATAAGACCATAAGACACTCTCCACTCTCATTCTTTGCTTCACCTTCCCTCCAACTCCATGCCTAAAACCCTTGAGGCTACCCACCAAAGTGGCCTGTTTGAAGACTCCGCCGAATTCGCCCAGAAATCCAAGTCTTCGCCGAAGACCTCGAAACGAAGCCCTGCTGTGCGAGGTTGTAGAGGCTTGCGTGCTCCTGCGGAGTTGGGGAAAAACTTCGTTCTGGATACGAATGTTCTCCTTCATGACCCGGCTTGTTTGAATCGCTTCGCGGATAACCATGTCTGCATTCCCGTGGATGTGCTCTCGGAGTTGGATCGCTTTAAGAATGAGCAAAATGAACGCGGAGCAAATGCCCGCGCGGTGCACCGTCAACTCACGGAAATGTTTGAGGGCTCTCAGGGCGATGCGGTGACTAAGGGCTTGCCAACCAAGGGTGGGGGCACAATTCGCTTAGTGGTGTTTGATCCGGGAGCGGAGGGGTCTGAGCCCAAAAATCTGCAAGAATTTCACCGCCTTTTTCCCGATCGTAGTCGCGCAGATCACCGCATTTTGGCCTGCACGATGCTACTCAATCATCACAATACCTCGGCCGTGATTTTGGTGACTAAGGACTTGAACTTGCAACTCAAAGCGCGGGCTTTGGGAATTGCCACCGAGGATTATCTCTCGGACAAGGTCGATGAATCCAGCGTGCGTCGCCGTGACATCAAGGCCATTCCCGTTAATCCTAACGCCCTCCAGCGCTTTAGCTCTTCAGGCAGGTTAGAATTGGAGGAAGTTTCCGCAAGTAAGCTTGATTTGAATCAGTATGTTCTTTTGCAAGCGGGACCGAAGCAAACTATGCCCGCGCGGGTCACGGCTGAGGGGCAATTTACGCGCCTGCATGTGCCTGAGGTGGTGCGCATTCCGGGTGGGGCTTCTCTTAAGCCGCTCAATCTTGGCCAGCAGTGCTTGATTGATGCCTTGCTCAATCCAGAGATTTCCCTGATTACCTGCTTTGGGCAGGCGGGCACGGGCAAGACCTTACTCGCGGTTGCTTGTGCCTTAAGCGAAGTATTTGCCCGCAATTTCAACGGCTTGACAGTGAGCCGTCCCGTGGTGGCCATGGGAGAGCAGCTTGGCTTTTTGCCGGGGACTTTGCAGGAGAAAATGCAGCCGTGGATGCAGCCGGTTTTTGATGCCTTGGAGTTGCTCTTGAGTCCGAACTCAGGTACGGGAAACAATGGTCCACGTCGAAAGCAAGGCAAGCAGCAGCAAACTCAGCAGGGAGAGGGAAGTGCTGGGCGTCCGTGGGAGGGCTTGGTCAATCAAGGGCTGGTGGAGGTGGAGGCCTTGGCCTACATTCGTGGGCGCTCGATTCCCAACCGCTTTTTTGTGCTCGATGAGGCTCAGCAGCTCACGCCACTGGAAGCCAAAACCATTGTTACGCGCATGAGTCGAGGCTCGAAGATTGTCATGCTCGGTGATCCCGCGCAAATTGACAATCCCTATGTGGATGCCCGCTCCAATGGTCTGGTCTACACTCGCCAACGGATGCGCAACTTGTCCTTTGTTGCGCACATTGACTTGGCCAAAGGTGAGCGCTCTGAGCTGGCGGAAGCGGGAGCGAATCGGATGTAGGCCTTGGGGAGGATGGTCAATTTTGGCTTCCTCTTTCAAAGTGCTAAAAGTCTTTGCCCTGCTTAGGGCATTGTTGAAGTCTTCGCTTGAGGCTTCAAGAGGGTTTCAAAGTGCTTGCCAGAACTGGGTTTGTTTGCTAGCTTAACCTTCGTTTATTCATGAGTACCAAGGCCAATGTTCATCGCTCTCTGGGTCGTTCCCAGCGCTCTTCGAGCGAGAAAAAGGGCTCGAAGCGGCCGAAAAGGTCTCTGAAAAAGCTGTTTTGGGTCTGGTTTGGGAGGCTTTGTCTGTTGGGTGTGGTCTTGGCCATTGTGCTGGCGATTGCGGTGGCGATGTTTCTCTCGCCCTTCTTTCAGTCTGCGGCCAATCGTGACCTCACCAAGTTGGACACGAAGCGTTTTCCTGTTCCCCAAGCCACGGTGGTGGTGGATGCCAGTGGCGAGGAATTTGGGCGCATTTTCATTGAAAACCGTGAGTGGGTTGATTACGGCGACATCCCAGAAAACTTTGTCAATGCCTTAGTGGCTTCTGAGGATCAGCGCTTCTGGACGCACCAAGGCAGTGATCGAATCGGGATTTTGCGTGCGGTCATCAACAATGTCACGGGGCGCGGACCGCAGGCTGGGGCATCTACTTTGACTCAACAGTTGGCGCGGGGTGTTTTCCCCTTGGCTGAGGACTACCGCGATGAAAACGGAGACGAAGACCGCTATCGGCGCAAGATTGAAGAGATTTTTTTGGCTCACCGCATTGAGCAACACTTGGCTGGGGAGGGTGGCTTGGAAGATGAGCAGGCAGTGCGCCGCCTTAAGCAAGAAATTCTAGAGCAGTACGCGAATCGAATCTTTTTTGGTCGCGGCTGTTACGGCCTGCAAGCGGCCTCTCGCCACTACTTTGACAAAGAGCCTAAGGAATTGAGCTTGGCTGAGTGTGCGTCCTTAGTGGCCTTGATTCCTACTCCGATGCGACGAAATCCTATTGATGCACCCAAGAGTAATATCAAGTACCGCTCCTTAGTGTTGGAGCGAATGAATAGTGAGGGCTATATTGATGAGCAGACTTATCTTGATGCGCGTGAATTACCTCTGGGGGTGAAGCATCGCAAGTTTACTACGGAAAATGAGCATCTTTTTGCAGCGATTCGCTCGCGGGTTTCTGAGTTGTTGGGCTGGGAGGATGCCTCTCAAGGGGGCTACTTGGTGGAAACTACCGTGGATTTATCTTTGCAGCGCTACTTGGAGCAGGAAATGGAGCAAAGCTTGCGGGAAATTGAGAGCATGGAGGGCTTTGAGCACCCTCGCTACAGCCCGAGTGTCGCTACCGATACGCCCTACCTGCAAGGTGCGGCTGTGATCATGGACATCACCGATGGGCGGATTTTAGCGATGGTGGGCGGGAGAGATTTTAAGCATAGTGAGTTTAACTTCGCCACTCAGGCGCGGCACACGGCTGGGACGGCTTTTCTGCCCGTGACCTACGCGACCGCCTTTGCCAAGGGGGAGCGCTTTAGCCCGATTTCTTTGCTTGAAGACAGCCCGCTTGATCTGCGCCGAGTTCAGGTCGGGGGGCTAGAGGGAATTATGGGTGCTTGGGGCATGGAGCTGCCAGAGGGGCATCCTCGGCTTTATTTCGAGGGCTTGCTCTCTGCGCGGCGCTGTTTGGAATTGAGCAAACTGGCGGCCACGGTGCGGCTTGGCGAGCGCTTGGGCTTGGAGAAAGTGGCGCAAACCGCGCGAGATTTGGGCGTGAGCATCGAGGCAGACCATCAGCTCTACAACCGCTTTTTCATTGGCCAAGATGACCCCGGGGTGACGGTCATGGAGTATGCCAAGATGTATGGCGTGTTTGCCAAGGCGGGTCGCGAAGTGCCTGAGGAGGAGCTGATTGCGCGAATCACCCGTCCGGATGGGCAAATTATCTATGAGGCTCCAGCGCCCAAGGCAGTGCCAGAATTGATTTTGGATGAGGTTTCAGCGTGGCAAGTGCGTTCCTGCTTGCAGGATACCTTGAAACAAAAGGCTGCAAAAACCTTGGGCGAAGTGGTGCCTGAGCTGGAGTTGGAAAACTTGGTTGGACGCTCCAGTACCACTTATGACTGGACGGATGCCTGGTTTGTGGGGGCGAATACGCGCTACGCCTGTGTGATATGGGCCGGCTTTGATCGCAATCGGGGTAGTATACTGCCTCAAGGAACGGGTGCGCGCCTGCTGTTGCCGATGTGGGGTAGGGTGATGAATAAGATGCAGCTCTCCGCCCAGTCTGTGTCCGCCCCGCAAGCTCCCCGGTCGACTCAGCAGGTGGAAATTTGCCGCGTTTCAGGTGGTTTGGCGGGTGATGGCTGCTATGAGCCAGTGGAGCTCGAGGGCGGTGGCACACGCTTTGTGCGCACGGGCTATATTGAGCATTTGCGCTTTGATACCGAACTGCCTGAGATTTGCTCAGTGCACCCCAGTGAGCCTCCGCTTGAATTTATCCTTAATGATCAGCAGGTTTCGGGCGGAGCGCCTGCAGACAGCAAGGTCTTTAGCAAAATTCAACCTGCGCTGCCAACCATTGTTGGTGAGGATCCCTATGGAGCTGTCGAGGGAGTCTATCAGGGGCAACAGCAAGAGGATGAAGAGGAGGATAGTACTGAAGTTGTGGAGGTTGCTGAAGTGGAGGTCTTGGGGGAAGCGGAAGTGATCGAGGTGGATGCCCTTGAGCTGGAGGGAGACGGAAATATGAATAGCTTGCCCGATGAAATGCCGTTTCAGGATCCTGTTCCCTTTGATTTTGACCACCTTCCTTGATGCAAACCGAGTCTTCAGATCCTCCTGCTCAAATTCCCGCCCAGTCAGCTGAGTGGTGGTTGGTGCGTTGCCCCAGTTGTCGAACGGTGTTGCGCATCCAAGAGGATGATTTAGTCACCGAGGAGGTGATTGCTTGCAGTGTTTGTCAGGAACTTTTTCGCACTCCAGAGCTTTTTCAGGATCAGCAGCTGCAAGCACGAAGGGGGCAGTTAGCGTATGCGCAGGCTGAGGAATTTTCTGATGAAGCCTTGGGTGAGGAGGGCGCGAGCGAGGAAGGCGTGGATGAGTCTGTGTCAAATTCTTCTGGTTTATCCAGCAAGGAGGGAAAAGTGAAGCGCAGAAAAAAAAAGCAGCAACAGCTCAATCCTGATCGTTACACGAGGACTCTGGAGCGGGAACAGCGCCAGAAAGCAAAGCTCAAGATTCCTTCCGCAGTCTTGTTTCTGCTCATTCTCATTCTGGGCATGTTTTTGATTGCGGCTCTGGTGATTTGGCAGCGAGGTGGATTTGGGCAAGGAAAGAATCCTGCCAATCAAGCTCCCGTACGCATTGAGCGTCAGCCAAGTGATGTGCAGCGAAGTGAGCAACTCAAGAAGCAAGAGGATCAGCAGCGTGGCAGCAATCAAGAGGCGGAGGACACAGAGTACCAAGAGCTGAGTGCCTTAGAGCGCTTTAAGCAACAACGAGAGAGCCAATTTCAGGGGGAGTTGTCCACGCTTGAGCTGGAGGCCTTGGCCTTGGTCGATGAGTTTTTGTCCACCACTTCAGCGGAGCAGCGCTTAAGCTTTGCCAACAAAGATGGGCAGGAGCAGCAGGGGCGGTTTTTTAAAAGTCTGGAGCGATTTTTGCGCTCAGGACAAGCTCCAGATGGTCTTGGCTCTTACCAATCTGTGGTGACCACTTCTCTTCAAGAGCAGCCCAATCCCACCAGCGTTCGCCTGCTGGATGGGCAGGCAAGAGCCTTTCGCTTCGTGGCTGTGGAGAGTTGGGGCAAGGCCAAGCTGGATTTGCCGGCAAGCTTTGCGGTGGGGGAGGTGAGCTGGTCTGAGTTGAGTCGGGCCTCTGGCGAGAAGCTCATGCGGGTTGTCATTGAGCCGTCCGATTACTACAATTTTGAGTTTCGCGACAATCAGCAATGGAAGGCTTGGCGTCTCTCCCACCCGCATGAAAGCCAGCAGTACTACGCCTATTCTGAAATTGGATCTGCTGTTCACCAGCAGATGATGCAGGCTCTTGAAATTCAGCAGCGCACCTTGGCGGGGATGGCGGGGGAGCGGGGCCCAGAGCAGCGCCAGAGATGGACTTTGCGCTTGGCTATCAATGAAGAGAGCGCCCAAAGAGGCCAATTTCTCATCCAAGAGCTAGCCTCTGAGAGTTGGGTGTTTGATGACTAGAAAAGATATTGTTATGATCAAAGACAATGCCAGCTCAAGCCAGTCAGAGCCGAGTGCTCTTGCTGTGGTTCTCTTCAAGGAGCAGGAGGGAGTGTTGCCGCAAGAGGGGATTGTCTGGCAATCTTTGCAAACTGATCTAGCCTCCCAGCCTTTGCCCTTCGAGTTGCACTGGGCCTTGGTCTGGCGCAAGCGCGAGCTGTTGTTTTCTGTGCGTTGGCCTTTGGATGTGAGGGGTGTCTCTGCCAAGCAGGGGGACTTTCTGGAAGGGCTTTGGCAGGGAAACTGCGCGGAGTTTTTCTTGCGCCATCCTCAGGGGCATGAGTATTGGGAGTTTAATTTGAGCCCCGAGGGCGCTTGGTGGTGGTGTGCTTTTGGGCAAGCGCGGGAGAGGTTGGAGCAAAAGCCGCAAGCTTTAGCGGGCGTGCGAGCTAGTTGCTACCAAACGACACAAGATCAAGTGAGTGTTTTGAGCGTGCCGCGCGTGCACTTGGAGCGCTGGCTTGAGCGGGGTGTTGCGGCATCAGGCTCGCAACAGGGCTGGCGGGGCAATGTCACTGCCTGTGTGGGGCAAGTTCAGCAGTTTGCCAGTGTGGCAAAACTCACGGGAGATGAGCCAGATTTTCATCAGCCAGAGCAGTTTTTGCCGCTACACATAGCTTAGCGGCTTGTATCTTTGCCAATTTAAGGCAATATTTTAAGTTGGTGGCGATTCTTCTTTTTCTGGATAGTTGTTCAAAGCTAGAAGTGACTTGCCTTCCCCTTAATCTCCTTGCTTAGATTTTCCTTTTTCAGATTTTTCATCCCCTACATTTCTTCATCACTCATGAGCTTTTCTACTCTCAAAGCAAAGAATGCCAAACCGTCTGCCCCTAAGCCTTCCTTGCAACGCCTGCGCAAACTCCTCTTTGAGCCAGTGCACCAAGGCTTGCGCCTGCTGCTGATTGCCTTAGTGGCTGTGAGTTGTGCTTTGCCAAGCCGTGCGCCCGCGGAGACAGATTTCAATCAGGTGGGCAGTGCGGTGGCCACTTTGCTAGCGAATCGGCACTTTAGTCGTACTCGCTTTGATGCAGACTTTGATAAGCAATTCATGGTCTACTTAACCGAGCGCCTAGACCCAACGCGCATGTACTTGCTGGAGTCAGATGTGGAATGGATGAAGACTGAGTTTGGGCGCAGTTTGCATGAGTCAGTGCTTGATAAGCGCACCATGGAAGTGGCCATCCCCATTTATGAGCGCCTTGAAGAGCGCACAACAGAGCGCTTGGATTGGGTGCAGAAGCGCTTGGCGCAAGGGGAGTTTAATCTCTCCAATCCCGAGGAATTTTTTGAGACCAATCGCGAGGCGGCGGCGTGGCCAAAGACTCAAGCCGATGCTGATGCGCTCTGGGAAAAGCGCTTGCTCAACGAGGTGATTATTGAGACTTTGCGCCGAGACTTACTGGCCAAGCGCAAACTGGATAAAGGCGAGGAAGTGAAAGAGCCCGATGAGTCTGTCACAGAAAAACTAGCCAAACGCTATCAGCGCATGGCCAAAGACCGAGAAACGCTCAACCATGAAGACATCGCTAGTGAGTTTTTGAGTCAATTAGCGAGCTTTTTTGATCCGCACACGGATTACATGAGCTTTGCTGAGGAGCAGAATTTTCAAAATTCCATGGATGGTAAGCTCAAGGGAATTGGCGCTTTGCTCAGCTCGGAAGATGATGGAACCACGCGCATTCGCGGCATTGTGGTTGGCGGCCCGGCGGATCGGCAGGGTGAATTGCAGATTGATGATCGCATCATTGCCGTGGATAGCCTCAACACAGGGGAGTTTGTCGACACGGTTTACATGCGCATTGATCGAGTTGTCGAGTTAGTGCGCGGTGAAGAGGGCACGGAAGTTGCCCTCAAGGTGATTCCTGCAAATGCGCCCGATGAGGAGAAGGAAATTGTCATTGTGCGTGGCGAAGTGGAACTCAAAGACCAAAAGGCGAGTGCCTATCTCTATGATTTAAAGCAGGAGGATGGCTCCACTCTGCGCTTGGGTTGGATTGAGATTCCCAGTTTTTATGCCAGCTTTAATCGCCGTGAAAAGTCCTCAGTTACCGCTGATGTGGAAAAGCTGTTGCGCCGCCTGCAAGCGGAAAATATCGATGGCCTCATTGTTGATTTACGCGCCAACGGCGGTGGCGTGCTTTCTGAGGCTGTTGACTTAACTGGCTTGTTTATTCCCCGAGGGCCAGTGGTGCAGGTGGGTAATCACTTTGGCAGACTCGAGCAGTTGCGCTCTTCCAATGCCAAACCGCTTTATGAGGGGCCTCTCATGGTGCTCACCAGCAGAATGTCAGCTTCTGCGAGTGAAATTTTGGCAGGTGCCTTACAAGACTATGATCGGGCGCTTATCGTGGGCGATGACCGCACCTTTGGCAAGGGAACTGTGCAGCGGGTGCTGGGCGTGGGCAGCTTGATGCCCTTGTTCTCTGATCGTGAGCGGGCGGGCTTGATTAAAGTCACCGAGCAAAAATTCTACCGTCCATCAGGTACATCAACCCAGCTCGAAGGGGTGAAAAGTGACTTGATGATTCCCAGCTTGTTCACTGCCTTTGACATTGGCGAGGAAAGTGAATACAACCCCTTGCCTCATGATGAACTTGCCGCTGCTAAGTTTAGCCAGATGGGTCAGGTTGCTGCCTATTTGCCCGCCTTGAAAAAACTCAGTAGCGAGCGCATTGCACAAAGCAGCGAATTTGACTATGTTATTGATGATGTGAAAAGAGCCAAGGAAGAGCAGGAGCGCACCAAAGTGGTGCTGGACTTGGAGTCTCGTAAAGCACTGCGCTTAAAGCAGGAAGAGGAGCGCAAGGAGCGTGAACTCATGCGCGAGGAAGTGATTGCCCAGCTCGCAAAGCGCGATGAGAAAAACCTGCAAGCTTGGCGCATTACCCTCGACAATGTGGATGATCGCAAACTCAATCCGCTCACTGATGATGACGATCAGAGCAATATGCGCCAGGGTGAGCAAGATGAGGATTCTCTCATCAGCACGCCTGAGTATCCCAATGGTCTTGAGCCACTGGAGCGGGAAGCGATGAGTATTTTGCAGGATTTGATTCGCTTACCTGCTGATGCTGTGCAGCCTGAGCAAGTGGTTGTGGATGAGGCAGCCTAAGCGCCTTATGCTGCTGGATTTTTGATTGCTTCTGCCCGTATTTGCTGCTTAGGTAAGCCGACTTTTCTTGTTTTGCCTGCGATTTCGTTTCTTTGGAGAATTTTCTTCGGTACAGCCCTTGTGGCTGTGTTGGGCTTGAGCCTCCCCCCCTTGGCAGAGCGCCACGCCTACCGCAGCTTGGCAAACTTGAGCGCCACTCAGGGTTTGGATCTGGAATCCGCGCAGATGCAGTTCTCTTGGGGTGGTGAGTTTACTGTCCAAGAATTGATTTTCTCCCAAGAGTTTGGCGACAGCAAGCGGCGTTTGCTGGAGGTTGATGAAGCCAGACTTGAGTTTGATTGGGGGAGCTTTTTTTCAGGTGAGCCTCAACTAAGCAAACTGCGCGTTAAAGATGCTCGTCTTAATTTGCTCGCGGATGATGTGCCCGTGAGTGTGGAAAAACTCTCTGGTACTTTGCATTTTGAGCAAGACTGGATTCACCTCTTAGAGGTGAGTGCCGTCTACCATGGCTTGCAGATTGGCGCAGAGGGAAAACTTCACCGCGCTCAGGGCGAGCAAAGCGACCAAGGGCAAGAGCAGCAGCTGGGGCGCTTGCAACGCTACATGGAAAAGCAGGGGCGAATTTTAGCCCGTGCAGAGAGCTTGCTCAAGCACCTGGGACTCAGTCCCGAGAGTTCCACTTTGCAACTCAGCATTCAGCCAGCGGATGGGCAGGCTCAAGGAGAAGCGGATGAGTTATCCATTGAGGGCAAGTTGAGTTGCGCGAATTTTGTAGCACTTTGGCCGCAGCAGAGTCAGCAGTTTGAGAGTCTGGAGGCGCAGTTCCAGTGGGATGGAGTGAAGTTGGAGCTTACGCAGTTTACGCTTCAAGAGGGACAGCAAAGTTTGCAGGCAGTGGCGCGTTTTGATTCACGAAGTTCTCATTGGCAGGTGGATTTAGACACGGATATCAATTGGAGTTTAGCTGCGGAGTTTCTGCAAAGCCTGAGTGAGTCCGCACCAGAAGCCTTACCTTGGCCAGAGTTTGATGAGCACTTGGGCGGCGGATTGCGTTGGCAGCTACAAGCAAGCTGGCAGGATCAGCCCTTTGAGAAATCATGGCTTTCTCAAGTGCGGGCGATGGGCTTTGCCGAAGGCAGGCACTTGCGCTGGAGGGAGCAGCTTGAGCAATCAGCCGCTCGAGAAAATGAGAGCGTGCTCTTGCAGAGTGAGGAGTTGAGTTTCCAGTTTGCTTGGAGTGGGGCGCAACTGCAAGTATCTCAACTCAGTCTCAAAGAGGGGGGTTTTCATTGGTCGGGAGCGGGGACTTGGGCTGAGTCTCAAATTGCTCTTCATTTACGCGGTGAGGCTCCGCAATCAGAGTTGTTTTCCTGGGCTGGGGAACGCCTTGGAGTGAAAAGCCTTGGGCAGCTCTCCACTCAACTCAGCCCGAGTTTCCTTGTCGAGCCGATGGCCACTGTGGAAGCCACGCTTCAAGGCCATGGCTCAAAAACCCAAGACTGGCAACTAGAAGCAGAGTTTTTCCTCCCTCAAAGCCCCACGGAGCATTTGGCTCTTGATTTTTTGACGCCGCAAAGCCTGACAATCAGCGGCAAGTTGAGTGAAGTGCTTGTGGATTAATGTCCGTTGCTAGTCAGTTATAAGGAGACAGGGGCACTTCCAAGATTCCTATTTGCATAAGCTAGGATTCTTTCCATATTGTTCGCCCTTATGGTGAAAAACTACTTGAGCCTCCCTCTTCGTGTTTCTTGGATAGTATCTGCGCTAAGCTTGGTGCTCGCTTTTTCCTTAGTTTCCTGCTCTTCTGAATCAGAGCAAGGCACAAGCAGCCAAGAATAAGCAAAGAGCCTCAAGCAAGCAGCTGAGCAAAGCTGGGAGAGCTTTCTTTCAGCTCAACAAGTAGCCAAGCTACTGGAAAAAGAGGATGTATTACTCATTGATGTGCGCAAAGCTGAAGAGTACGCAGCGGGGCACTTGCCGGGGGCAATCAATCTGCCGGGCAAGGATTGGCGCACTCCCAAGGCCAAGCCAGGAGAGGGCGATAGCCAGTACATTTTTTTGACTTCAGAGGGTGAGCCTGATCTTGCCCGCTACGAGGCCTTCCTTCGTCAGGCTGGGGTAAAAAACTCTCATCAGGTGGTGGTTTATGGCAATCACGCTGGCAAAACAGATGGCACAATTCCCGCGATGATTCTCAATTGGCTGGGGCATGAGAAAGTGGCTTTTTTGAATGGGGTTGGAGTGGAGCAGTGGCAACAGGCTGGCTTTGAGCTTTCTACAGAGGGGCGCAGTTTGGAGCCTTCCGAGTATCAGCTTGCTGGGGGGGATGCAGAATTTGTTTGGGATTTGGAGCGCGTGCTGCTTGCGCTGGAGGATGACTCCGTGATTTTTGTTGATACCCGCTCGGAAGCAGAGTTTTCAGGGCAAGATAAGCGCAGCAATGCCCGAGGTGGGCACATTCCCGGCGCGATTCGACTGGATTATGCGGACTTGCTAGATTCAGAGACCAAGCAGGTGTTAGCCCCCGAGGTTGCTCAAGAGTTGTTGACGGCGCGTGGGATTACTCCAGAAAAAACCTTGGTTTTGTACTGCCAGACTTCGACGCGGGTGAGCTTGCATGCTTTAGCCTTAAAGGATTTAGGTTATGAGAAGGTGGTGGTCTATGACGCGAGCTGGCATGAGTATGGAAATCGCGAGGACACGCCGATTGTTCAGTGATTACTTGATTAGCTAATTAGCCGATTCTTGTTAGGCTGTAAAATTATGCCTGAATATTCTGATGTTTATGTGTTGTCAGATAAAAGGGATAGTAGTTCTATTAATCAGTTTCTTGAACATTTTTTGCCTGATTGCGAAGAAAGTGCCGATGAATACGAGGTTCCACAATATTCCAAAACCCCGAAACTAGTATTTAATACTGCCGATAAATTAATTGAGTACTGTGCGAAGAATACAGATTTAGAGTATTCGATATACTGGAGAGCTTCTGTCAACTCTAAGCCTGAACATGCTATGGCATTTTACCTATCAGATGGAAATGTAATATATGGCTTGTCGACAGATGCAGCTAATCAGGCTTATGCTTTAAGCTTGCTAGAGGATATCCCAAAACTATAATTTCACGAGAATTTGCTAAAAAAGCCCACGGAAATTCATAGAAAAAGCCTCATTTAGAGACAAAAAATAGGTATGTTTAATTGAGGCTAGATTATTTTCTTGGTTTTGGGATAGCTTCTAGAAAAGATGAAGTCTTTTTTAGAGTCAGATCAAGGGTACATTGCCCATGAGGCATCTCCTGATGTAAGTAATGCAATTGAATTTATACAACAGATCGAAATACATATTAATCGTTGCGAAAGTAGCACCTTATTTTGAGATGTTACTGAATAATGTATCGAGTATCTGGCAGTCTGAAAAACGAGAGTACCCTTGAAACCTGATTGCTCAGCGAGTTGAGTATTTTTAGCACACACTCTATCATCTCCTGTTTGTTGGCGATTGTTCTTTTTCCAAGTTCTCTTTTGGTATGGTTCCAGACCTGCTCATCTGGGTTGAGTTCTGGGGCATACTTGGGCAATAAGACTATCCGCATTACATCGCGTTTGCGCTTTAAATACTCTCTAACCAGCTTGCTTGTATGAATTCTGGATCGATCAACAATTAGCAAGATTTTACCTCCTACATCTTCGAGCATTTTATCTAAAAATTCGCACATTACACGATAAAAAAACCCTTGTAAAATCAATGTTTTTTTAACTTTTCCACTTGACATGGCAAAGTCGCCATACATTGAAAGTGGACTATTTAACGCT
>JAOXNJ010265037.1:0-14376 GCA_028566655.1 Metis holothuriae | reverse complement strand
GATAAATAATTTGATCACATCTAATCTTATCTTGAAATACTTTACTTAAGTAGTCTTTAAGCCCCTTTAAAGTGATACTAAGTTTCATCACCTATTTCTTTTACTATAACTGGTATTAACATAATGTAATACTAATTTGACATTTTCATCTGGTTTAAAAAACAGTCTAAGACCTGCCCATTTACCTTGAACTCTTGCACGTAAATATACGCTTTTATTTACATCTCTATAGTCTTCGTTTGGTATTTCATCTATATATCCATTACCTAAACCATCTACATTAAAATAAGATTCTAAGTCTTGCCAATTACACGTAAACCTTGACTCTTCTGGGTTGATACATATATCTCTTATGTTTCTTGAAATTCTATATCTATCTTCAACTAGTTTAATATAACTTATTTCACTATCATGAGTTATTTCTAGATAAGGTTTATCTCGAAATATTAAATTATTAGTAGATGTAATACTTTGCTCACTATACATATAAAATCTATCAAACGTAATAGGTCTAGTAGCTATCTCTTTACTTGTGTCTTCACTAAATATTGTGCTATCTGCTGAATATTCTATTGTATAATAATTTTTATGAGCTACTATCTCAGCATTAGATATGAAATCTATAATGAAATCATATTTAGTTCCGTAGTAAGTTTGATAGGGCCCATAGTTATGCTTCCATATAGATGAGTTACCATCTGTAACTGTATAAAAAGTATCATGGTCATTATATCCATTTATAGGTAAGTAACTATGCCATCCAACCCATTTCTTTTCTGCTAGATTATACGATATTGTCCATGAGTTATTACAGAAATATCTAGTATCTTGGAATGAGATCATGACTCCAGTCTTATGTTCAAATCCATTCTCTGTACACTTAATCATTCCATTTTTGATACTAGATATTAATTTATCAGTCATTATAAAATCTCTTTTAGATATAATAACTCTTCTGAATCTTGGGTCGTAATAAGTTCTTACACCTACTCCGACTGAAGATGTACTATTTATACATGGATATTCTTTACCTAATTCACACATAAATTGTTCAGGTAAATTAAGAGGCAGATTCTCTTCGAACCAGTTTCTCATACCCAACAATGATATTTCTTGTAAACCTTGACTTAGAAGAAAGACCTTACCCATTCTCGTATCAACAAAAACTGTACCAAATTCTGTAGTAACTGTACCAAATTTATCACATGAGCCTCCATATCCATAGTCTGTTGTAACTAATCTTCTAGGAGGGACACTCAATAGATCACCTGTACCTATAAATAGTGTCTCTTCACTTGTAACAATCTGATTAGGTCTTGTTTGTATTTCCCATAATGCTCTACATGTGTGAACAAATAATCTATCTTTATCAACAAACATATTACTTATCTCTCCTTGATCTCCTAGTATATCAGAATAATTATTAGTTAGAAATGCTCTATAGTTATCTGTCCTTTCTTCTTGAAAAGATTGTTCAGAGTAAGCTATTCTGTGTGGATGATAGTCTCTACATTTAGCGCAATAATCAAAACTCGTAGGTAAAGAAAAATAAAAGTTTTCTATTTGTTGTTTGCTGAAATCTCTATTATAAGCCCAATAATCTTGCCAAACAAACTCTCTAGCTGCCTCGTTGTCTTGATCTGTAAACTCTATAAAGTCTTCATCTCTCTCATATCTTGTCATCCATTGTAATAGATTGAAATGATTAGCTATAGTTGGATTAGGACCTTGATAATAAGAATCTCTAGGTAATTCAGCAGTATGTCTTAATTCAGAGTTTATTTCTGATTCAATATATCCGTGAGCATAAGATCTATCATTATCAAATGTTTGCATAGAGAATCCCATTCTTGATATGTGAATATCTCCTCCAAATACAGTAGCTGTAGACTCTGTTAAAATACCTGTATGAGTTCTTAAATACCTTATAGAATTTAGATTAGTATATACATTTCTGTATCTCATTATAGCCACATAATACCAATTAGCTGGATCTAATCTAAAGTTAAAAGAGTAAGGGTTTATTTGATTAGATACTAGATGGTTTATAACTGTACCTTGTTGAACTCCTTGTAAGCCATCTGGATGACTAACATTCATGGTATGGAATACACTATAGCCATCAAATGATGTAGGACCAAGTCTGGGATCTATATAAGCTGAATCTAGAATACCTCTGTTGAGGCTTCCTGATTCAGGTGGTTGACCACAATCATCAAAACACCAAGATTGAAGAGTCCAATTACTTTCACCTAATCTTTCTTGTATGTCTGATTTATCTATCCAAGTATGATATAAAGGATTATTTCTTTCATATATTCTTTCTACTTTTACATAATTTCCACCTAAAAAATCTCTATTAAAGTAACCTTCAGCGCTGTGGAAATTAAACATATTGTCTAATATAACAGCTTCATCATGACCTCTAAAATTTTCATTATCAGCTAACCTGTCATCTATAAATGAATCTCTGTTATCATCTTCCCACTCAGGATATAAGCCAAAATATGTTATAGCTGCATTACCGTCTCTAGGATTCTCTAACTCAACTGTAGCTCTATCTGTTCTATCATTGGACATGTAAACCATTCTGTCTAAGTAGCCTTTAGCCATTACAGTTTTGTTTATATTAGTTCTATCTCCTCTAACTATGTAATAACCTTGAATCATGTCAGCATACTCTTCAGGAGGCTCTATGTTAAAGAACTCTACACCCATATGATATATATTCTCATCGTCTTGCACACATTCTAAACTAGCAGCAGGAAACTTATGATGTCTTATAGGAGTTCCTTCCAATTCATTTCCACATATATCTGTTCCCCAAATACTTTCATTAGAACAATCTTTTATATCTGGATATAGATTGTTTTCTCCGTTATCATGATAACCCATTATGCCACAATCCCTAGCTGTTCTTATAGCAGTATTATATATATTATGTCTTCTAGGTAATTCTCCTATTTCTTCACTTCTAAATACTATATTATCTGGATTTGCAAAATCAGATATTAAATCATAATCCCAACTAAATCTAGCATCAGGTATAGATGGATCTCCACCTAACATATTAATATCAGAATCGGTTAACGTATGTAGTCTAGCTGTATCTAATAAGAAGGTTCCAGTATTGTTATTTATTAAACTGGAAGCCTCAACAGAGGATATTACATCTTCTTCGCTGTAACAACCTAAGACTAGTACACCTGTTCCAATACTCGTAGGTCTAAGAAGAGCTGATAGTACTTGAGATACACCATTTAAATTAAATCTAACGCTTACCGAGCTAGGAACTGTACCTATAACTCCTCCACCTTGTGTTCCTCCTGGATCAAATATAGGATTCCCATTATTATATCTATTTAGTTGTCCTTCATCTACTGTATAGTCAATACATATACACTGCTGAGTTGATTGGCTAAAGTCTATACCTTCTGGAGATATGTTAGAGCAGTCAATAGGATTAGTATTTATAGGTCTCCCAGGTATATGAAATGCAGGAGTATTAGTTCCATTGTTTAAAACCCAAACTATTCCAAAAGCATATACTTCATTTCTCATGTAGGATAAGCAATTGAAATAAGTTTCTGGACTCTTAGGAGAATTATTTCTTATATTTTCTTTAGAGCCTGCTTTAGTTTTATATTTAGTACCTATTTGAGATGCCTTTCTCTGAAATTTAGCATAGTCTAAAACTCCATTTCTTATATTAGATAGAAGAAGCCTATTATCTTTTTGAGCTATATGTTTTGCTTTGTCTATTACTAATCTAGGTATTGTTACTTCATCTATTGTAGAAGATACATCTGATTCTGGGTTAACTTCTGTAAAAGTATATATCTCTGTTTCTTCATTTATTGGTCTTTCAGGCTGTATATATACATCTGAAACTCTAGCTATATTATCTGTAGTTTCTAATATTGCTATTTGATAGAAAGAATATGATGTATCTAAGTTAGTTATCTCTAAATTTATAGATTTAGATGTAAAAGCTAATCCTTCTTCTCCAGCAGCACTTTCATTATTAGAAGATACTCCACCATCTATTAATCTATAAGCTAAGCTTCTACTCTCATTCCATATAGGCACTGTAGGTGTAACATAAAACCAATTAGTAGGATTTAAGTCATTATCTAAATATCTTATTGAAAATTGATATGTTCCTACTTTTAAATTACCTCCTGTATCTGATACACTCTGAAGATTTATATTAGGTATCTTAACATCTCTAAATATTTTAAACTCATTGCAATCCCAACAATCTTCTTCATTTGCTTTAGCTATTGCATCTTCTTTAGATAGACACTCATCTTTAATAGATTGACATACATATTTCTCTAGAGAATCTATATCTATATTATAAGGAGAATTAATACAATCTGTAAAGTAAATAGACCTATCACACCCATTCTTCAGTCTAAATATAGAATCTATCGGAAAGCAATGGTTGAAGCCTAAACAGGAAGATTTTATAAGCTCTTCATACTTACATCCTACTTTTTGTAAACCTATTACACTAAACCCATCATTGGTTGAAAAGAATAAAACTCGGTCATCATTATCTAAAAGAACACTGCCCAGCAAATTATAACCTTTAGGTAAATCTACACAGACTTCATTGCCTTTTTCATTAGAAGGCATCATTATATCTCCTTCTGTTGATTCTAATAGACCATTAAGAAGAAACCAGTATGTTCCTTTAGGTTGAGACAGTTTATTAGAATCTCTATTTAAACCTTTCTCAAAAGTATTAGTATTTACTGGAAATATATTTTTCATATGTATTGACCATATATTCTATCAGACATTCCTAATCTGATACTTTCATAAGGTATATTATCGTATATTGATGAACCATTTTCACCTTTGAACATTCTATTAAGATTTTGCATTTCTACATACTCAGGTAAAGAAGGTTTTATAATCTCTCCCGAAGCTGCTGCTGACAATGCTTCCCACTTATTAGCATATACTTGATACATTTTAAAATTAGATTGAGGATTGTATATACTTTCTCTCTGCATATATTCCATTAACACATAAGCCTTTATAGCTTCATTAACTAATGGATGGCTAGGTATTAAAATATTGTCATCTTCATCTCTACATGTTCTTTTATATAGAATCATAGCATACCCTGAGTTCTGAGATGTGGTTAATACGTCACCTTTTATAGAATAAGTATAATCACATTTAGAGTATCTGTACTTGTTATGAGAACCTGAACCAAGGATATTTCCTGTTGAGGCTTCCACATAGGGTTCAGCAACAGTAGTAGAACTTATATTAGTACAGTTATCTGTAGTAGTTTCCTCTCTGTAGATAGTTTTACCAGAGCATTTATTACAACTTATAGCAGAAGTTTGACCTGTACAACCTGGGGTACATTCACACACCTTAGTTATTTTAGAACTACTAGGGTCCACAGTATCGCATAGTGGATCCTTATTATTTTCTATCTCCTGTCTCTTCTCATCTAAATAAATACTATACATATTTCTAATGCTATGACCTAGTATCATTGGTCTCCATCCATAATCGTAAGCTAGTCTTTTACAATTATATATAGATTTTTTACTTATTTTACCATAAGGTGTAGAAGCATAATAATTTCTATTTATTGGTGATTTAGCATCTGTAACTTTAGTATTACTGTTATCTATCTGCACAGTATATATCAAATCATCTAGCTCAGTTGGTACTAAATCAGATCTATAAAACACTGCTATTATTTCTGAATAATTAGGTAGAATGCATTTATAGTTATCTATAGCTTCTACAATTAAAGCTCTTTCATAAAACTTATAATTATAGAAGTGTGAAGCAGCAGATGCTGCAGACTCTAAAATTTCGTCTTCTGTCATCGAAGATTCTTGACCTAATATTCTGTATATATCTGGCATAACAGTAATAAGAGGTATCATTTTAGTTGTGTTTTTTGAGCTTGTCATATATATTTTTGATATTGATGAGAGCATTCTTCCCATATAAGCCAACCTTTATCTCTGAAAAAAGGAATGGCACTTATTTTTGGGTTGTTCTTATTATATGAATTAGGTCTCATATTTGGCCTAGATAGATTAATCACATAGTTGTTTTTATGATTAAATGTTGCGCAAGTCTTACCTCTCTGATATTTATGCCATTTGAGTTCAAACCAGTAATCATTAGTAGACATATTTCTACTATATGTTTGTTCCTTTATAGGTTTCATGCGAGATACTGAACTTCTATTATATATTTCTTTATAGTATTTCTTCTTATACTTCATAAATTGAAAATCTCCCATTCTACAAGGAAGTATTACTCTATTACCAGTAAGCATTAAATGTTCTAATAGCTTTGTAAAGAATTTATAAAGTATAGATTTGTAATCATCTTTACTGACATAATTCCTGTTAAGAGGATCATATTTATATTTAAAAGTCTTATAAGATTCATAAATAGAATTAACAGATTTATATGTCATGTGCTTTGTTGTATTGGTACTGAATTAGAGTTATTACTAACATCTTCTGGGAGTCTTACACTTGAAGAAAGCTTCTCTAAAGTCATTCTTATTATATTCTCTATAAGATGACCTTCTACATTAAAACTGTCTTCTGCTGGATTAAAACATGTAGTGATTTCCCCATTTTCTTTACATAATGATATTTCATCAAATTGTGTAGGATCTTCAGGTATCATAGTTATGAGTACTGCTTCTAATGAGTTACCTGGATAACCTATAACATATAGATAATCATTATAGATTGTTGTATAAGGTTTTGTAGAGTTAGTTCTTTTATATTTAGTAAACTTACCTATATTAATTTTAGTATTATCGTACTGAGTAAGACCATCTAATGATGTTACACTTAGCCCATCACTGTTACCAAGATTTAGATAATTTGGAATCTTATATTTAGATTTAAGAGCTACACAAGTATTACCTGGGATACATTCACATGGTATTTGTGAGCTTTTTTCTAATGGCATACAAACTGTTTTATATAATAATTTAGACTTAAACCTTCTATGACTTCTTACATACCTATACAATATAAGATTCCTAGAATCTAAAAGATATGCATATATCAGCTCATCATTATAAGATGTATCATCTGAAAGTTCAGTTCTTATTAAATGTCTGGTTCTATCTATTATATTTCCTATTGAGTTTTGATTACTCATCTTTATTGAAATAATTTGATAATTCTTTTGAATAGTCTATTACTTTATAGACTTTATAATTGTCTTTTTCTATAGTCGGTTTAATATCTTCTATGTGATACTTATTTTCATCTTTGTTTGCATCAACTAATAATCTATCACTATCTGACAAATGTATTATCCACATATCTTCTACTTCATATTTACTATTTCTTTCTAGTATAGACTTATATAATGATAACTGTAGAAAATACTTATTTAAGTCGTGAGACCATAGATTATCAAAAGGACTTTTTAACTTCTTTTTTTTATAAACTTGAGTTATATTAGTATCGTTTGTTTTCCAATCAGCAATGACTAATTTATTAGTTTCTTTATTATATATAAGTAGATCTATTGTACCAGCAATTGCCCATACCTTATCATATATTCTTAATTCAGCAAATAATAGAGAATACTTAGTATCTAAGTTTAAAAGAAAGTCTTTACCTGCTTTTTCTTGTTTACATCTAGGCTTTAACTCAAAATCAGGATAATTATACTCTAAATATTCATGAACTCTAGAACCTGAAAAAGTAGCTTGATCTCTTATCTGAGACCATCTTCTCAAATAATAATTTCTATCTATCTTTTTACCTAATATAGACTCTACATTATCTCTACCCATTATAGTAGAAATTACATATTCGTTAAAAGGTTCTGATAATGATTCTAATGTTTCAGTAACACTAGTGAAATTCATAGTCCCTATTTTATAAGAATGAGATGGTTCGTCAAACTCTAGCAAGCTGAATAAAGACATTATATCTTCTCTTATATGTTGTAACTCATGTTTCTTTGGTTCTTTCTTTTTTATTTTAGTACCTGTTACATTCATTTTAAGCCATTTTAAGCTATTATAAGAGGATATAATGATAAAAATATGTATATTATTCAATTTATAATATACTCTTCCTATATCTAAAAAGAAAGGGTCTACGAGAGACCCAATCTTATAATATGCGATTTTAACGCATAAACAATATAACCAACTAACGAATGAAAGAAAACCTTCTTTAACTTAAATTCAATTCTAAGTTATATCTTCCTTCCCCTTCAAACACACCTATTCTCAATAAATATCTTTTCTCTATTGAACTATCTTGTAAGGTATATTCTATATCTACTAGTTGATTTTGTATAACAGATGTAAAGCTATTAGACACTATCGGTGTAACTCTATTACTGTAATCTTCATTACAAGCAGAGTTTATATCTGTAACATCATATAATAACATCCACATGTCTCCAGTGCCTTGAGAATTAAAGGATTGCCCATTAGCTACTATATTAAGTGTAGTAGATGCTTGACCTGGAGGTATTATAAATGAATACCATAAGTCTTTTGCAGTATTAGGATCTATATTTATATATAAAGAGCTTAGAGAGGTATTGTTATCATATGATGCTGCTCTAAAAGGACAAATAGCTGTAAAAGAATCTTCTATAGTTATAGAGTTTCTAGAATCAGTTAATAAACCTAATGAGTAATTTTGTATACAATTATTATTAACTCTTTCTACGTTTCCCGTACTAGAGAAATTTAAACGTAAGTTCGAACTAACTTCTTTACCGTCTTCATTTATTATATATGTATATATAACTGAAGAAGATGAATCTATATTGCATATGTTTATAGAATCATTATAATTAGCTGGCAAAGGGTATAGTGGGTTATCTACAGTCCATTGACCTTCTTCTGTTTTAACTCCTTGTAACAGATTCCATAGATTTATATTACTGCAGTTGTTCATATTATTTATTTTTCAGATACAACATCTGTCGTTATCGCTTTATTTACAAGCATTGACAAGATCTCCATTTGATCTAAAGCTTTTATATATAGTCTAGGATTATACTGTTTAGAAGTTTCTATTATATCCTCTATTTCTTTCATTTTAGTGTTGGCTACGTTTAGAAGAGTTAACTGTTCATCTGTAAGAGTAGCAAATTTTGTTCTTATTCTAGACATGTTTTCCTATTTTATTTAAGTATTGTCTCCAATCAGATTTTATGAAATGAACTGATATACTTGGATCTACAGATATAGAATCTAATATTTTCTCATCAGAGCATGTTATATTAGAAGCTAGATAATTTTTTACACGACTTCTAAAATGCGTGTCAAAATCAAGTATAAGATTCCTAGGACATATGAAACAAGTTCCATGAACATATCTTGCTTGAGATACTAGATGTTCTTTTGTTATATCTTTATGTGTAAAATCTTCTGTATGGACAAAGAAGGTTATTTTGTTTTTCGGAATCTTATCTAAGTCAAATGCATTGTTAGATTGTTTCTGTCTGAAAGCACCAGCATCTAGCCAAATGAATACTTCCTGTTGAGGCTTCAAAGTACTTGCTTCTTTCAACCATTTAACCTTCTCATACATTATAACATTATATAAAGGTTTAGTAGTTTCTGGAGCTATATTACCTCTTATAAATTTTATATATTTTGGAGATCTCATAGTCCTACAAATACTTTCATGATAGTGCTTATAATAATGTAATTCTTCTAATTCTTTTACCACTATAGTCGTATTAGTCATTCTATTATCATACTTCTGTCTAATAGAATATATTTTATCATAAAGTTTAGGCTCTGTAAATATTATAATCTCTTCATTAAGGCATAACATGTTCTCCATCCAATGTAAATAAGCATCCATCTGAAGATCATATGAATCCCAATTACCCCTTCCTATATCATATAGTCCTGTTACAACCATGACCAAGTTACTTCTTTGTTTTTATGATAAACCTTTACAGATTTTGTATCGAAGAAATGACTGCTTCCATCTGGATTAAAGAGTGAGCCAATAGTCATCCCTTGCTTAGCTAATATAGTAGGTATATATCCTTCACTATAACCTAAATATCCTTGTTTATGATAGTGAGCTATAACATTCATTGCTCTTTTACTATGTTTAACTATTGGATAAAAAGAGCCATAGTATTCTTTTATAGTTGACGGCAGTTTATCTCCTTCTCCAGGAAATCTATTAAACCACCCTCCATGCTTATAAGAATGCATTTTGTTATTTTGAACAGGTATATTCTTGTCATTTGTACTCTTAGAGAAAAGATAATAAGCAATCATGTCGTAACTATTACTGAAGCAAAGCATTAATTTTTTCCAATCATTACATTTTACATCATCGTCAAAAAATACATAATCAGTATAGCCCTCTAGATTTAACTCTTTATAAGCATATAGCATTCTTAAATGAGGAAAGAACCATACTTTATTTCTTGAACCATCACTATTCCAAAAATGATCAGTAGATGGTTCTTTAACATCGAAAATATCTTCTTCATCAGAGTAAATATGTATATGATATTCAAAAGCATATTTATCTTTAAACCACTCATACATCAAAGCTATTGATTCAGAACTCTTGTCTTTAGTTGTATCTACAAATATGTGAAGCTTACCCTCAGTAAAATTATCCCAATGTTGCATCCAAGATTGGTATGTTTTAATTGTCGTAAAGACTACTTTAGCTAATTTCATATTCTTAATTCTATTTGCTCTTTCCAATCTTCTATTCCTAATCTATTATATTGATGAACTATAGAATAAGGTAGACCATCTTTATTAGTTATTATACCTTGTTTATTCAGAGGAAGATCGTAAAGATAATTTCCTATAAAATTCCATTTTAGGAAGAATTCAGTTGGACCACTTACAGCCAAATGACATACAAAGTTTTCAGATGTATTAGTTATTTTAGTTTTATCTCTTAAACTAGCTCTAGTATAGTATAAGACATTAAGAGCAGCTTGATCTACTATATTGTGTTTCTTTGTTGATGAAGATATATTATATATATCTAACAATAAATCTTCTATGTCTTTTTTATAACCTCCTATTATTCCTGAACATAAAACTTCTTTGTCTGATAGATTTTGTCTTACATTTGGAAAACATTTAGTGATATTATCAGCATTCCATGGTTCGTGGTTGAATATTACTCCTTCTGAACCAATAACTAAGGAGTAATTTTCCATGTTATTATCTAACCAAGAAAAAGGATTAGATTGAAATACTACATCATTAACATCACTCCAGATTACTCTATTGTAGCTGCGTTCTATCGGAAGCCTCAACAGGAAATAATACCCTAGCAGGTGTCTCTGATGATGAATCTTATCTACCTTATCTCTTAAAAATGAATAATCTTTAGAAGCTATACTTATTATTTCTATTTTATTTGAACAGAAACTTATTAACTCTTGATTAGGATTTTCATCAGCATTTATGAGAACAATATCATAATTCTCTTCAGTTTGATACTTCTTAGCTGATAGAACCCAATTCTTTATATTATCGACACTATAACCGTGACAAACACCTAATATTAAATCTTTCATAATTTTCCTGTTATTTTATTCATCCATCCTTTAGACTCGCTATGGGGCCATACTGTCCAACTTTTAACTGGGACATTTGTTTCAAATTGTCTCCATATTTTAATATACCCATCATTTTGTGCAGCTAACTTCAATCTTCTTATTTCCTGAGCATCTGCATCTTTTCTATATATATCTTTACCGTTTTCATCTTCAAAGACTATAGCCCATAAAGTATAATCTATTTCAGGTACACTATCTAAACTTATATCTATACAGTGTTTGAATACTCTAGCAAAAGATGCTTCATATTCTTCTTCTGAGAGATATACTGGATTAGGTGGATACTTCTTTTCAATAGTATATTGTTGAACAGATCTATCCTTAAACCTTAGTCCTGAATATCTCTCGTAATCTTCTAAAGTTCTTTCTTTTCCGAAACCATACCTGTATGACTTATGTAAAGGCTTATTTCCATCCATTGAAAACAGTCTTCTGTTTAAAGCATGAGACGCATCGTTTTTAAGACTGTAGTGCTTGTCGTCATCCCAGCATTTATCTCTCCCCTTCCTAGTATATTCATGCCATATAAGAGCTTTATGAGGATGAAATAAATCATAACCATGTGTGTAAGCTCTAACTGCTATGCTTATCTCTTCTCCGTGAAAATAATAGTTAGGATCATGCTGAACCTCTACTGCAAATATACCTTCAGCAAAAGCCATATGTGCGCTATAAAATCTAGCAGCAACAGGTTCAGTTAAAGACTCATGATTAGGAATAGAAGCTGGTAAAAAGAATACAGCTCCTTCTGGGATAAATCTATCAAAATCCATTCTCCAAGGAACTTGCTTTCTACTACCAGGGTCATCATCTGGATCAAATGAAGGAGCATATGTTGTTAAAAGAGGCTTATTATGACCTTTCAACTTTAACTGCTTAATCATCTTTATTAGTTCTGTATCCCAACCTTTAGCAAATCTCATATGAGAATCTATTTGTAGAGTATAGGCTTCATCTCTATAAAGTTGCTGAAGTATGTGTCTAGCCCAACAAGCTCCCTTAGACTCAGTATAATCTACATTTATAATTCTGTACTTACAGTCTTCTAAATCTAGAGTTATAAGTTTATTTGGATCTATTTCTTCTGTCATGATAGAAGAATGACTGTGCATCCAGTTTAGTAATTCTGTACTAAAACTATCATCTTTATTATATTGATGAGATATTCCAAATACTAAATTGTCTGGATTATCAGCTTCTTCTATACAGTTTTTAATTGTGGGAAGAAGCTGAGGATCTCTATAAGATGCAATTTGAATAAAAATGGTTTCTTTTTTCATTAGTTGATTATTATAAACAACAGTTATTTCCTTGAAAGGAATCACTTACTGTATCACCTAAATTATCAGTGACTACTATACTATTAATCATACACCCTCCAAGAATATTCTGAGTAGTTTCCCCAGAAGGACTCCATAAATAACTATACGGAGGTACTCCTCCTGATACAATAACCGTTAGTTCCCCAAATGCTCCACCTGCGCATGCAATCCTCGCAGTTAAGGGCTCATTCAAATTAGGTGTTGCAGTAGGACTAATAGGTGTACTTGTAGGAGGTACAGCAGTACTAGTAGGTATAACTGGGGTAGCTGTAGAAGTAGGTACTATTGTAGGAGTAGGTATAACTGGTGTCGATGTAGGTGTTGATGTAGGTGTTGGGGTTGGACAACAACTTAAATCAAAACTACTTATTACTTCTTCATAAGATTGAGGAGAACTCAAATTAGAAGGAAGTATCCCATTACAACTACCTACTGTAGTTCTACTCGGATCATATATCCACTCTATTCTAGCAATATCCCCATCTTCTAGTTGACCACAATTAATAAAAGTACTCTGAGCTATTACACCAGATGTATTAGTACAGTTAGTAGTACCTCCTGTGCTTACTCTAAACTTCTCAACTCGTGATGAAGATAGTATTATTATCTGGGAATCTATACCTATTGTAGCATCAGTACAACATTCATCGCATATAACTTGTGCTGGTATTCTAAATGATAAAGTTAGTCCTAGTCCAGAGCCAAAATCAGTACAATCTTTAACTAGTGAAACATTTCCTGTAGATACAAAAGTAACGCTATTATCACAAGTAGGTGTAGGCACTATTGGAGTAAGTGTCGGTGTATTTCCTGGACAATTACTCATGCATTCAGTAAAGCTACTAAATCCTCCAGCCATATTAGCCATTAATCTGCAATCTCCTGGAGCTACACAAAACCAAGTATTTATCTGCGATGTAGCAGTAGGTGTAGGAGGTATTGGTGTAGCTGTAGGAACTTCTATTGTAGGTGTTATAGGTGTAGCTGTTGGTATTACTGTTGCAGTAGGTGTAGGAGCTGCACAAGGATCTCCATTACAAGATATTCCTTCCCCTAAAAATGTACCAATATTATTTTCACAAACACGCCTACTTAATTGAAGACAGCTAGTTCCTATACAACAAGCACCTACTGGTTCAGGAGTTGATGTAGGTGTGGAACTAGGCGTAGGTGTAGGTGTTGGTCCTGCACAATTAGCTCCTATACAATTAGAACCATCCCCTAAAAATGTACCTCCTACTGCTTGACATTGAAATATAGTAGCTATACCGCATGCTCCGCTAGGTAAACAACATCCTCCTACTGGTGTTCTTGTACTAGTCGGTGTAGGAGGAATAGGTGTAGGGGTTGGTAATACAAACCTAGTAGGTGTAGGAGGTATAGGTGTTTCTGTTGGTCTTATAGTCGCAGTAGGTGTAGGTTGATTACAGTTATTGCAATTATT
>JAOXNJ010264926.1:0-12073 GCA_028566655.1 Metis holothuriae | reverse complement strand
CCGAGAGCGACGACGAAGACGAGCAAGGCCTCGGGTAACACGAGGAGCAGATAGGCCAGAACGAAGGATCTGATGCAGCAGGACCTGGAGCTGGAGCAGAGGGCGACGAGCACCACTACGATCATGGAGGTGGCCATGATGTACAAGGCGAGCAGGGAGAAGAGGGCCGAGGAGGAGGAGTTCGTCTTCTTCAGAGTGGCGCATCCCACCTCAGAGGAGAAGGCGAGCAAGTAAAGCGTCTGGTACAAGAGAAGAAGTTCACTCTAGACTAACACTAGACGACTTGTGCACATTTGTAGGATAGACGTTTAAGTGTACTGCTTGTCATTACTCACCCCGACCACCATGGCGAGGGTGAAGCAGATGCGGAGTAGCGAGCAACACACATCCTTCATCTTCATCTGGAGACATTGGGCACCATGCAATGCTCTGGACTTACAGATGAGAGTGCTTCATGGTGTGGGCGTTGGAAGTCCTAAAGGTATTCTGAAGTGGAGATCGTGACAGGTGTGAGGCCTCTCATGAGTCTGTCTCCGAAGTGAGTCCACAGGTAGTGCACGTTGAGGAGCGCCTGGGGCTCCGAGACGGCGTTGCAAATGGAAGTGGGGCAAAGGAAAGGAGAAGGAAGCAGCACCACAAGTCTTGGAGAAATTAGTGGCAGTCACTCTCTGAACACTGTACCCAAGCACAGGACGCAGGAGTAGGACGACCACGAAGCACTCAAGGACGAGCGACCCTCCTTAAGGATGAGCAGCTACTACCACCCACACTTGAGCATTGGATATTGAGGGCAGCACATACTTACAGTAGACTCTCTTTACTGGTTCAACTTTCAGTTATGAAAGTAGGGTACGGTGGATAGGTAGTCTTCCTGCCTACAGTGGGTCGTGGTACACAATGGTTATGTTATTGTTTCAATGCGACTGCTGTGCAATGAATGGATTGATTGGAAACGATCGATGTAACGCAACTTGTGGGCACGATGAAAAGAGCGGCGGGCACATCATGGTACATATCGTAGTGCGTACACCTAGGTATAGTACACGCATAGTACGAGAGCATTGATTGCGAGTTAAATCATCTGACCCCGGTCGAGCCATTCACGTACTAGTCTGGCTGGCTGGCTGTGTACACGTTTAATAAGGCATTGTAGAAGAAGAACCAACGAACGAACGAACGAACGAGCAAAAGAAGGCAGAATAAAAGGGTATGATGGGAGGTATGTAGCACTATAGCTGATAGGTACTAATATAATAGTAGGTATATGAACGATCAGTCGGTCAGATGCGACCACTTGATTCAACGACGATTCAAGCCAGTCTTCTCGTCAATCCTGTCATTATGTTGGTTACGCCCAAACTGTCTCTCACTTACTGTAGGAGCACAGAGAAGAGGGACTCTTCATCAATCACTGATCAATTGCAATCGAGTTGTTGCTCGCCACCATGTTCAATGACTCTTCCATTCACTGTTGAACCTAGAGAGATGGCTAACACTCATTCTATTCACTAAAAGCTCTCACATAAAAAAGATCCTCTTTCAACTGATTTCTTGCGCACAAATTTTGAACTTGGCCACACCTGATTCATGTGTCGAGGGAGCTAGCTCGTTATTGCCGTCGGAGATGGAGGCATCGTCGACCGAGGCCGATACATCGACAAAGCTGAACTCATCCAACTTCTTCGTCTCTGAAGCCTCCACGCCAGTCGGATTAACGCTGCCAACTTTACCATCATCCTGGGAGGCCTTAGCAAGTGGCGCATTCTCCTTGCTCAATTCACCGTTGGAAGTGGGGAGAAGCAACTTCTTCTCTTGCTGCTGTTGTTCCTTACTGAACTTAATGACCAAGCGAGGAGTCTTACCACTGACCTCCTCGTCCTTCGTTGACGCATTCTTCCTCTTTCGACTGCCACTATTCGTCGAGCGCTGACCACCTGAAGCACCACCGCGTCTTCTCACATTCGCACCCCTTCCTTTCTTGGCAGGTTTGTCGTCGTCGTCAAAGGAGGCAAAGATCTCCTCGGCAAACTTCATGCTCTCCGCTTTCAGATCGCCCGACTCTACATCCTGGGGAGGCGACTCAGCCAAGCACTTCTTCGGAGGTTTTCCCCTCGTCTTCCTACCATTGTGGTTGTTGTTATTGTTGTTGTTGTTGTTGTTGTTATTATTATTGTTGTTTTTGTTGTTGTTGTTGTTGTTATTGTTATTGTTCTTGTTGGATGCATCAAAACTGTTTGTATCTTCCTTCCTTTTATCCTTGGCTCCTCTCTTGTCTGCAGTTTTTGGCTTGTACTCTGAGTCACTATCTCCGTCACCCTTGCCACTCTGACGACCTCGTCCACGCCTCTTTCTGCCACCGCCACCTCCTCCCCTTTCTCTGCCGTTACCGCCAATCCTATTGTCAGCCCTGCCTGTTGTGCGTGAGGCTCCTGAGGTCACTGAGCCGGGTATAACGCCTCCACCTGTCTCCAACCCCCTTTTTCGTTTGCGTTCCGTGTGAGCTTCTAGCTGTTGCTGGTAGTCAGCTCTTGTAGGCACGCTGGTCACCGACGCCACCGCCTTCGGCATCTTAATTACATTTCGAACGGTCGCGTCCGAGGCCACCGTGGGTGTATACGGCCCGTTTACTAAATTCGATGCGTTTGATGGGGTAATCGGTTGGTAGACGTCTTGGCCAAGAAAATGATTGAGTAGTTCTTTCTTGCGCATTCTGGGAAAGCCCACAGATGACGATGAGTCACTGACTACTGCAACCGAGGACGACGAAGATGCTGGTTGGAGAATTTGCTTGGGGCGTGCGTTGCTTCCTGATGCAGCCAGATCACCACTGGAACATTCTTGGACTTTAAACTTCATTTTTAGATGGTGACTACGGTGCTGCTCCTCCGCTTTCTTTTGGTGTTGAAGGGCGTGGAGGGCTTTCTTCAGAGGACCCTGAGAGGCGAGATCATAGGTGTGAGATGAGGCAGAAGTGGATGAGCGTGGTGATGAACCCGAAGACTTCTTCGAGCCGTCGTCCTTCTTCAGTTGGCTAGAAAGTTCCTCCTTCAGCAACTCTAGTTCGGACTTCTCGCATTCCTTTGAACTATCACCAACTGCTTGCGACTTGGGGCAAGTCGAAGTATTGCTATCCTTGGCAACGGTACCATTGACCGATGATGAGGTAGACATGTCGAGAGGGAGAGTGGTGGATGTGCTGTTAGCTGCGTCGCGCTCCTGTTGCTTCACCCCCAAGAGTCGATTGGCTACAGAGTCAATAAGACTGCCCTTTTTCTGAGGAGACGATGGTGATGACTTCTTTCCACTACTACTGTTGCTATTGCTCTGACCACTTGTTTCATGTTGCGTGGTCTCTGACTTCATCATCTGTGTTTCGGCCTCGTCTTCATCTACTGAGCCAGCCGTTTTAAAGTTATCTCGACTCTCTGAGCCCACTACAGTAGGCGCTCTCTCGAGGTTTGAGACAGTTGGTTTGGGTGGCGATCGCTCCTCATTCTTATCCACTTCTTTGACTGGGCAAACGTCATTGGGAGTGGTTTCAACTTTCTCTGGTGCACTGACTGTAGGTTTTGCGGATTCAAAAGTATAATCTCTTTTCTTTTCCGAGGGTTGCATTTGATCGGCTGGTTCAGCTGTTGGCTTAGGACCCAGTTTAATGCGAAGTTTAGGTACTTTCACACCTCTTTTCTTATTCTTCCCTCCTCTTCCCGTCTTAATGGATCCTTTCGTTGTTTCCTTGCTTGATAGAAGCAGTCCCAGTTTAAGGATAGGTAATCGAGGTAACGAGGAATGTTCCTTCGAGTCCTTGGTTTCATTGATAGTTTTAATACTGTCAACATTAACTTTGGACTTCTTTTGAAGGTTGTTGGCCTTTTTCGTCCGACCTCGCGGCCTCGGTCCATTCGTGGCTAACACTCTACTGTCAAGATTGATCTCCTCTTCAGTAGTAAGGTTTGGCTCATCTATCCGTGGTGGTGAGTCCTCTACATCCAACTTTGAATCCAGCAAGAGATTTTGCCTCTTTGTTTGCTCTCTAAGAGCCTGAAGACTGAACTCAGGTTCCTTTTTGGTATCATCCCCCATTGAAACTTCTTCGTCTCCAAATTCATCCTCAAAGTCGTAGTCAGTACCTGCCACCTTCTTTTGAACCTGTTCCAAGGCCTTCTGATCGATTGAAACCTGGGATCGTACTCGACCTCTACCTCTTCCCAAGCCTCGTACTCGACCTCTACCACGTCCTCTTCGCGATGAGCCTTGTTTATACGGAGCCTGACCTCGACGATTTTGTGGCCGGTATTCATCGTCTTCGTCTTCGTCTGTGGCATGTCTTGAATCATTGGTGTCAATCACGCGATCCGATAGTTGATTTGAGGTAGTTGTTCTTCTATTCGTGGGTGAGGCAACAGCAGCGCTCAGCTGGTCCTTCAGAGGTGACGATGAAATCAGGGGAGGGATGTCTGCCTCTTTTATCTCTGTGTTTTCTAATTCCATCTTTTCTTCATCAGCCTTGGGTAACTCTGAGAGGGCAGCAACTGAGTCCAACAAGTCTTTGCTGATACCAAATGCGTCACTACCACCTACCCTATCGGCAGAATTCCCTTCTATTGATGACCTTGCAGTAACTGGTGATGCACTATTACTGGTCGTTGTCGACAGAGATGACATGTTGATTGATCTCGTTACTGCCACCGTTGCCCTCGTTGATATCGTCGTAGTTAGAGCAATGCTCGAGAGTGATTCGCCAGTCTTGCTAGGCAACGGAAAGTTGGTCAAGGGTGTGCAAGGATCACTCAATTTTCTTGATGGCTGAGATGTGATAGCAGCCAAATGATTGGGCTGTAACGTGTTTGAAGGGAGATCTACGGGTGTTCCGGTGAGAGGAGCTGAGTTGGGAACTTTTTCCCCAGAAGAACCAACAACACCTTGTTTCACTGACCCTTGACTTGATAGTTCAGGCTCCTTTTGCGAATGTTCTTGTTGTTGCTGATTTGTGTGTTCTTGTTGGTGCTGTTGCTGATGTACATGTGTTTGTTCCTTGTGAGGCTGTTGTTGCGGTAGATGTTGTTGTTGTTGTTGTTGTTGTTGTTGTTGTAGAAGTAGAAGTTGTTGTTTTTGCTGCTGCTGCTGCTGCGTTTCTTTGTTCCTAGATTTTGTCCCCGATTCGATGGGCTGATGTGAGCCTTGAGCCAGCCTTGGTTGAAGTGATGACTCTTGATGTTGCTGCTCCATCGAATGGATTTGGTGTGTGCCTGGCAAAGACGGTATCCCTGTCTTATGATGACCACCCCCAGCTTGGCTGTATGATTGTTGTTGCTGATTGGGTTGGAGCCACGCTGATTGAGACAAGGCTAATATTTGCTCCAAGGTCTGAAGATCTTTGAGGCTGTTAGGAGCGGCAGCAGCAGCGGCGGCCGCGGCGGCAGCAGCGGCAGCGGCCGACATGCCAGAAGCAGGACCTGTTCCATACATTTGCTGCATTTGCATTAATTGTAGTTGATGATAGGGCACTTGAGAGAGAAGATGGTCGAAGTTACTACTCCCAAAGTTATCCATGTACGGGGCTGCCTTGGAGCCATAATACTCCTTAAGTTGACGGAAAATAGCGTACTGTTCCTGTTGACCTGCTCCACTTTGAGAGGCGTAGAGGCTATGACTCTGATTAGAACCACGATCATTGGACTGCTGTTGCTCAGCAATCATCTTACCAAAATAGTAATTGGCAATGACGTCGTGGTCAGCCTGTTGACTTCGACGGTAACGTTCATCAACAGCAGAGGGATGGCGTGTATCTGCGTTGACTGTGCTGCCTCTGCTAGTCTGAGGAGGGGCTTGGCCAATGCTGAAAGGGACATGTTGAGATTCTAATGTTCCCTGAGCATTGCCTGTGTGTAAATTCCCTGCTTTTCTCGGGTAGTCCTGTGCTCCTCCAGGAAAAGTAGATACAGCTGAGGATGGAGGTTGATCAAGCACTTCGGACGTTGATGTAGGAATAGATCGCTTCTGTAGTTCCGACAGTTGATGTTTTTGGTACAGCTGAGTGCTTTGAGATTGAGCTTGCTGCTGCTTTAGATTTGCTTTCTCATCGCTGTCGAATCCACTATCTTCAGTTTGCTTTGCTGAACCTTGGATAGGGGTGGTACTTGCACCTTCCCGTAAAGGTGTTTGTGCTTGTGGCCAAAGAGTATCTGCAAAAGAAAGTTACTTTTATGGTCATTTCGCAAATAGTGGAGCTTTAGTCAATCAACATAGTCTTTTACATGGTCAAAACTCACCAATCATTTTATTACTGTCTTGTTGCTTCTTCGTCGGAGAGACATGTGTGTTTTCAGCATCACCTGTCGCTTTCGTTGGGGTTTGGGTTGACGTTGGCTTAGGATTAAGTGCGTTAGGTTTTCCGTCTCCTCGTCCGAGAACCGAGGTGCTGTCACATCTACCTTGCTCACCAACTGGCTCCAAGCTTTCTGACTGATCCCTTGGTCGCTTTTCTTGTTCTCGATGCGACTCTTGGTTCCCGCGCCCTTGTTGCAACTGTCTGGGGGACATCTCTTTCTGGAGGGCATCGTTTGTAGTCGATTGGGACACTTGTTTTGCAATGGAAGGCTGATCGCCATCTGATGATTTCCAAAACCTCTTCGCTTCCTCATTGGACGTTGAGGGTGTTGAGCCTCTGAATTGTTGCTTGGCACGGTCGCCAGTGTCTGTCGAACTGACGCTTTCCAATGTGGGACCATTGAGATTTCTTCCGTCTGGTGAAGCGAGATCACCTTTTGAGCTTTGAGCCCACTGCAAAATCGGACTTTTTGTTGCCTCTCCGATAGAAGGCAATGTTGTACGACTGTTTTCGACGACTCCACTTGTGGGAGTGGGTGAGAAGCTAGTTCGCGATGCAGGTGAAAGACAGAATGGACTTCTAGCAACTGCACCGTCTTGATCTTCTCGACTCGACGTGGGAGAGAGTCTTGACATTGCGAACGAGTGGCTTTGCTCTTCCTCCCGCATCGACGATGTCGCCATTGCTGAGGGCTCGGAAGTTGTTGGCGTTCCAGGCGGTGACTGATATCCGAGTTCAGGCCGCCCTTCGGAAGTTTTAAGCTCCCTACCATCGGGCTCAGCCTTCTCTCGGTTTTTCTTTGGCGCCAGACCGTAAGCCTCAAATATATCGTCCAGCTGACTCTCTCTCTCACTGAGCAATGAAGCAGTTTTGGACGATAGAGCAGCTTTAGGGGCTTTGCTGCTTTTGCCACTTGTCTTGTTTGTACTTCGTCGTCTAGAAGGACTCAACTTAGACCTAGACTTCGCAGACTTTCCATGGGAATTACGATGAACGACAGTGGACGTAAAGCTTCCTTCAATATCTGAATCAGAATCTAAATCGGAGAGAACGAGACGCTCGGACAACGATGGCATCAGCTCCTTTTTGCGAGGTCGGCCAGGGCTCTTCTTGGGTGACTTTATGGAACAAAATGAGGTGGAGCTTGGAGGTGAAACACCGAATAGAGATTGATTGAGCAACACATCTTGTTTCGTTCCTATTCGAGGATCAAACTCTTTCAAGTTCGCACTAGCCTTCTTAGCTGCCTTCCGTTGAGGTACGTAAAAGCCTCCTGCGACGTTGTTACTAGTCTCTTCGTCTCCTTTGCTGCTGCCTTTTGATATACTTGCTATCTTGTTATCGTCGCTACTGTCGTTTTCTTCGGACAGACGGGATGATGCAGCAATAACCGGACTGAGGTTGAGCATGTTTGTCCTATGCCCGGTAGATGTTGTCGAAGATTGTGCAGAAGTAGTGGAAGCAGCAGCTGCCATTGCTACCTTTTCACTATGACTATACTTCAACTTGGCAGCCGCCTTCCTTGCTGCCGCTCGCTCAGGCACTATCATGGGATAAAAATCGTTGCCATCCTTCTCGGTATCATCTTGACCCTGACTTGATTGATCTTTCTTACTTGTTGTAGTCACAAACAGAAGACCAGCACTATCTGACGACGACGATGATGACGATGATGATGAGGCGGATGAGCTTCTTGCCGATCGACTACTTCGACTTTTTCGTTTCTCGACGCTCTTAAGGAGGTGATCAGGAGCCTTCTTTCGACCTCTCTTTGACACAGAGGAGTCGAGCGGTTTTCTAATGTCGGAAACGCCCTCAACAGAGAAGTCTTTCATTGCTGCTTTGGTTCGGAAAACTGGAGACTTCTTTGACTGTTGCACAGATTGCTGCACCGGGCTTTCGTTCTCTGAAGTCTCACTTTCAGAGAAGATCGAGTGGACGCGCTCCTGTAAGATCGAGTTCGAATGAATCTTTTTGCTCATCCCTTCGTCACTGGATGTTGCTAAAGAAGAGGAATCCTCCGCCTCCCCGAATCGAGCCTTGGTCGTGGAAGCTTTGGCACAGGCTTTCGACCTTTTTGACCCTGATGTCTCTTTCTTTGCAGCCATATTCTTATGCCGCTGTTGTTTCTTGACATGCGGCGTTTTCTTGCCAATGGTCGAAGATGAGGGATGTTGCTTGGAAGACTTGGATAGCGTAGCGCTGAGGTTGAGAATATCATCAGTTTCACTTGCACTCATATCTGAGAATATTCTCTCATAGGAAAGAGCGGCTGCGGATCCATGGTGTTCATTATTATTGTTGTTGCCATTATGGTGGTCATGGTTTTTTCGGTATGGGTTGTCCCTACGAATCTGAGCACTGTTCTCAGCAATTTCACCACTGATCCTTGACACGATGGCCTCGAAATCGTTTTCCGTATGTACTTCAGCGTCGTCGTGGGAGAAGAAGGTGTCGTACAAAGATGGACCGTGGTTAGCTTCGAGCACGGCTGACATCTCCAATAACGACATTTGCTGTGAGCAATTTTTATCTGTTAAAAGCTGTAACTGCTTAGCAAGAATCTGCTCCCTTAGCTTGACGAAAGATCGTTGTAGCTTCTCCCGTCGACTGACCATGTAGCAGAGATTTCGCACGCGTTCCAAGTCTTGTCGAAGGGCAACGAACCTTTTCAGTTTTTCACGCTCTGTGTCGGCACCCGAGCCACCTGACACCAAAAGATCTGATTCCGGCGACTTGGGTATAAGGAGAGGTTTGTTGCCTCCAGCCTTCCGCTTAAGAAGCCAATACCGGTAGATGCAGTCCGTGAGATCCTCCTCCAAACCAAGCTTACGAGATGCAATACTTAGGTCCACCGTTTTGTAAAACTCGCTCTCGATTCGGGCCACCCTTTGGATATGGAAAATTGACAAAAATAAATAAATACACGGAACATTACATATTCATGACTGCCGAAACTTAAATAGTCAGGATGATTTATATATATAGTGGTGAAAAATACCTCTCCCTCTTTGCTAGAGACCTCTCTTCGGCTGTCATGTACTTTTTCTTGCCCTTCTCCTCATCCGAGTCATCAGAGTCTCGACGCTTTTGGTTTAGGCTGTGCTTTTCACAGTACGACTGAAACAAAACAATGACCTTACGTCATCTTTTTACCCGTAAAAAGCATACACTTGGCTTTTTACTCACTCTGAGTTTCACACCGTCCTCAGCGTTTTCATCTTCGATGATGGCTCTCATTTCGAGGCCCTTTTTGAAGGCACAGGTCACGTGGTAAGCGGTCTTGCACGTCTTCACGGAGCACTGAATGCACGCACCCACACGTTCCTTGCACAAGACACATACCAGATTCCATCGGCTTTGCTGTAACACAACGAAAGCCTATACATAAGTCATTGGAAAAGTGGGGACATAGCTCAGGGGACACATTAACGCTATATTTTTGGTCATATAGCAGTCCATCTAAGTCCTACATAGAAAGTCGCTACTTACAGGGATGCTTGAAATTTTGGTGATTGGCTCCATCCTCTCAACACACCCTATGCTGACCTCTGGTATCCATAAAGCGCAGCTAACGTGGGCCCACTTCTGCCCGCT
Organism: Metis holothuriae; assembly: GCA_028566655.1. Taxonomy (NCBI): domain Eukaryota; kingdom Metazoa; phylum Arthropoda; class Copepoda; order Harpacticoida; family Metidae; genus Metis; species Metis holothuriae. Next base: position 2,145 of record JAOXNJ010264926.1, on the reverse strand, counting down.
CTTAGTGGACTTCATAGCTCCCCCTCGGTTTGGACAAAGCTCACACTTAGGCTTGATTCCAAGCATGCACGTCTGACATAGCCACTGGCCGGAGGGTATCTTAAGGATGCCGTAGCACGCTTGATGTACGCAAATGTTGCACTTGTCACAGAACACCATCTCGTTGAAGTCTTCCGAATCGGGCTGGACGACAAAGAAGGAAATCAATAAAAATGGAAGATTAATTTAAGCGATCAAACTTCAATTTCACTGGTATATTGAATAAACAGAATTATGGAAAGTATTATTTAGGTGCAAGTACCGATCGACAGACGTCACATATGACTCCGTCATCCAGATCGTCAGCCTCCTCGTTGCTTTTCAGGGTTGAATGAATCTTCTCCCAACACTGACGCTCCAACTCCTCCATTGCACGCTCCATCTCCAACTCACTTATGCAATTGGAACCTAAATCGATCGCACGATTGGTACACGAACCGTCATTAAGCCCGTCAATCAATTAGCCACCGCATGCTTTGTGTTCCTAACCCGAAAGAGCTCGTTCTCCGTTGATTGCCGTGAGCCACCTGACGTCCATGTCATCCAGATCGTAGCAGCAGACTTGCTCCGACCTCAGAGCCATCGGGGTGACTTGGTGCGTTTCCGAGGTGTAGATGGAGCTTCGTCCCATGCACAAGAGCTTTCTTGGACTGTGTCAAGAGACAACAAAAGGTAGGGTGAACATGTTTTTCGAGGCGCTTATTGGGTAGGCGATGTTGGTGTTGAGCTCACAAGTGGAATCTGATGGGCGAGTGTGGCGGGTTAGGGTGTAGCGAGACTCGGGGTAGAGGCAATTGTTCGGGTTTGACGGGCACTTGGACACCCTTCTCCCACTCCTGCCGCCACGTGTCCTGCACTACTAGGTAGTCGCTCTCTGCCAGCGGCTCGTTGTCCGGCAGTTTCATGGCGCTGATGAGGTCCTTGCGGAAGAGCGTCTCGGCCACTGGACTGTGGCCACGAGGACGCTGGGGCGGCGGCTCGCCTTTGTTGAGCATCGTCTTCGACTTGGAGCGATGAGCCGACCCACTCCGGGGGCCGACGCAACACTCCTCCTCGCTGCTCACCATCACGGAGCCATGGAGGGGACCGAAGGAGGCCTACAATCGCCTCCAAACGGGGATGGACAACTCCTGAAAGAGGAGGGCATGGAACAACACGTGCTGCACTCAGCCCACGACGGACACACACCACGCACAAACGATCCGGGCCGTCCCAAGGGGGTTAGCTCACTCCGTTCAGCTCATCGAGCTCTCCGATGGAGAAGAGGAACACCCTCACCTTACACTTGGCGTCCCCGACGTCGGCCAACTCGATGTTGTTGTTGTCCAACTACGAGTCCTTGGCGCAGTTGACAGTAGTAGCAGCAGTCTTCGGCTACCTACACGTCGTAGTACCCACTTCGTACACGCTCACCCGCTCTGTCGGCCGACTGGCCAACACTTCCAGTACACCAACCAGCCCACACAGGCCGAAAGTCCCTCAGCCTAGGCTCGCCTGCCGCGGCCTAACAGGTCTGCCCCAATCTCCAGCGGCAGAGCAATCACTCTGCTTACATCGCTCCTTCTGCCCGGCCATCCTCAATCCTGCCTCGCGCTTTTCTCTCCCGCCCACTTGAGCTGCCCAAAGGTCAGCTGTCGCAAGCCATGCCAGCCGGCCCCAGGGCCAACCGGCCCACCTGGCCGAGCCGAGACTGGGGCAGACGTAGCCAATGGCGAGCTCCACTCTACACATGCACTACACACTCGCTACTCCAAAGCCAGAGAGGCTCAAGTTGAGGCGAGACTGAGCTGGCCACGTCATTGGTCAACTTCTCAGCCAATCAGCGGTCATCTTTCCAAGCCAAAGCGGATGAGTCCTGCACCAATTGTTTTGTTCCAATCAAGCCAAGTGGAGAGTGAGCTGTGGAAAATGGTCCTTTGCCATGACTCGATGCGACTGAAGCGTCGGGTCCGATCTGTTCCCAGCTGGATCGCAGAAGGCCCCGAAGGTTGCAGTAGGCCACCGGGTGGCCTGAAGGAGAGCTAGTCGCTCCGTTTGCAGTAGAAGAGGAGCTTGCGTAGTGGCCATGCATGAATGGAGGCGTTGAAGACGGGGGTGGAGTGCACG
>JAOXNJ010264815.1:0-14380 GCA_028566655.1 Metis holothuriae | reverse complement strand
GATTTTTCGAGAACAGCTAGGGATGATGTCGCGCCGAGCCTTGATATTAAAAGCTCTTCAAATCCAGCTCTGACCACGGTGGATAGCTCAAAAAGCCTTTAATGCATTTCCTTTTTAAATCGCATATAAAACATGAAGTTGGTCGTTACGGTGTTTTGACTTTAATTTGAGGTAATCCCAGGATCAATGATCCAAAAGGGATCAAAGATGGACTAACATAAGAGCGATTTTTTTTTCTACACTCGAATATTTATTCACACCTCTCGATCTGCTCATACCTATACATGCGAAAACATTTCTGTTTGCTTTTATGGCATTTTTCAAAGGCACTAAAGCCGTAATTCGAGACCTTCACAGCTGATAAACGAAAATCTTCTCATATGATCCTTATTCAAACACAGCGTAGAACCTTTTATTCTTGCTAAACATTGCTTTCTTTTGACACTTTAATATTCTTTCATTCTGCATTTAGACGATATGTAATGAAAGTCGAAAAAGGATTGTTTCAATCCATGACGAGCTCGAACCACTGTCTGAGCGCGTCTGCGAGGACCTGCGGCAGATTGTTGAGGTGCCGGAGCACGATGTAGAGCTCGAAGGGGAAGTGCTCCATGTAGCTCTGCATGCCGAGGAACTTCTTGGTGTGCGGATCGAACATGGTGGTCCTGATGTCGAGCACGGACTCGGCGGAATTGGGGCTCTCGATGATGATGTAGACGACCACGATGTCCTCCATGGCCCTGATGGCCTCCAGCACCCTCTCCTTGCCCTCGTGGAAGACGCCTCTGCCGTCGGACAACACGAACACGATCTTCTTCCCCTGCTTCCTGCTCAACATGGACCTGCACACGCCGAGCATGTCCACGATGCGCGTCTCGCTCTGCTCGAAGCCGAAGCTGGAGACGATCCTGCTGCCCTCTCTCGGTCCAAACACGTGGCGCAGTTGACAAACCACGTGTGCGTCCAACCCGAAGCGAACGACGCCGAGTTCGCCTGCATCGACCTTACTCAGGGCATTGCACAGAGTGGCCAAAGCCTCGAAAGTCAATTGTTGAACACAATTCTCTTGCATGCTCGAGGAATCGTCGACGGCCACCACAATTGAGCAGTCTCTTTTCGACGGCTTTTGTCGTCGCATCCAAATCTTGTCCTTCCTCATGTCACTTGCCAAGTAGCCAATGATTCTTCGCATATTGAGACGCTTGCCACTCTTATAGTCGCCTCGGAACCGAGTGCGTTTCGTGGGCTCCAATATGAGTCTTAGTTGCTCGCTCAATCTGCTGGTCATTGCCGAAGTCGACTGGCACAGGGACAGCCACTTGGCTTGGCTGTCCGCGTCGATGTCCGTGTCCACCTCGTTCAACATTTCCATGTCTTCGTTCATGTCGTTGGACTCGTTGAAGCTCGGTTTGGCTGCTGAAATGAGGTCGCCTCTACTCACCATCTCGGCCTGCTTCACGACTGCATCTGAGCCTTTATATACCAAAGTGTCTTTTATATCTTCATTATTTACTGTTTTGTCCTCGTTACTAGTCTCTTCCTTGGTATCCTCCTTGTCCATTTTCTCGTCCTCCTCCTCCTTCTTGTTGTCCTTGGCCTCGTCCTTGTCGTCGAAGGTCTTGATGGTGTCCAAGGCCAACTTGGTCTGAGGCGCGTCCTCTCCTCGTTGCTGTTCCGTGTGAGCGTAGACATTCGATTCATCTTTGTCCATTGTACTCTCATTCTTGTTTACTAGAGTCAAACGTTCTGCCTGATCAATCGCGTGTTGGACCTTTGCGGCCTCGCGCTCCTCCTGATTGTCTTGGCCGTCGTCGCCCTCATTCTCCTCCTTGTCGTTCTCGTTGTTCTCGACGGCGTTGGCCTTGCCACTCTTATCCTTCTGCTCTTGCTTCAATGCCTTGTCGTGTTGCTGATTCTGGTCGTCCATCTCCTCCTCCATGGCCACGTCCTCAGTGTTGCCGCCGTGCTGCCCCTCGGAGTCGTCGGGCTTCGTCTCTTCCAACTTGGCCTCCTCCTTGGCCTCGTCCTTGTTGTTCTCCTCCCCCACGTCGTCCTCCATGGCCTGCACCTCCGTCGGGTCCTCCGTCGACGAGACGTCATCCTCCTCGCCCTCAGACGAGGACGAAGATTCGAAGTCGGGCTTTCGCTCTATATCTGTTCAGTTAAATTTGCATTTATTAGTTCAAATTATGCAAGAATAATAAGAAATAGTATATCCATACCATCTTCTTGTTGCTGGTCCATGTCTTCGTCGTTTTCATCGTTGTCGAGATTTTGGTCGTCGTCCATGTCGCCCAGGTCGTCGATCTGCTCGTCGTGCTCCTCGTGCTCGGTGTCGCCCGTCTGCACCTCCGGCGACATGGCGTCCTCGTCCTTCTCTCTCTTCCTCAACTCATTCTCATCATCCTCAGGTCGATCAACCTTTTCGTCTTGATCATTTTCACCATTTTCTTCATCATCATCGCTTTCATCGCTATCATCCTCCTTGTTATCCGGTTTGATCTCGTCATCTTCCTCCAATCCGACCTCGCCTTCAGCTCGTTCTACATCAGGCATGTCCTCATCCTCGTCTTCATCTTTTTCGTCATCATTATCGTCCTTCCCCTCCTCCTCGTCCATTCTCTCGTTGTCGCCCTCGATCCGTTCCCTGGGACAATCGTAGGCGTCGTCCTCCTTGTCCGCGTTGTTCTCCTTGTTGTCGTTGTTGTCGAGGTCGACGTTCTCGAGCAGGTCGTCGGTGATTTCCTCGTTGTTGATGGCCTTGGAGTCGCCGTCCGCGCCGTCGCCGAGGCCGCAGCCCTCCTTCTGCTCCTCCTCCTCGCCGTCGTCGTTGTTCTCGACGAAGTCGTAGCTCACGAAGAGACTCAGAACTTGCATCAGTCTAAACACGAATCTGGTGTGACTCAGCATGAATTTTTGAGTCCAATTCAAAACTGTTTTCAGCACTTGTTGCCAATTGAACAAGTTCTTCGAGAATTTTGAGCTCAAATCGTCGAATGTCCTTTGATCAAGGCTAAAGTGTTCGCAAATAACGATTACATCACGTACTTCTAATCCTACTTTGGTGTTGTTAATGAAGACTTCCAGTTGCTCGGTGACTTGTCTCATTAGCTGCCATGAAAAAGGTTCTTCTTGCAAAGCTTGATTCAAATTTAGTAGTAATTTCTTGGACTCTTTGCTACACTTCTTCGTATTGGCATCAAAACTTTCTTGAAGTCGCTTCTTAACCTTAGTGCTTAAATTCGTTCGCTCACTAAACTGTTCTTCTAATTGCTTAATTTTAATCACTTTTTGATTGATGTCATTGATGATCGCAGCTGTTTCGGGCCTTAATTCCGTATCACTGAGCTTCTTCAGCGCTTTTGAGACCACATCGAGGTTTTCCTTGTGGTCGCCTAAAGCGTTGATTACAGTATCAATATGAATGTCAATCCTCTTGGCTTCCTTCAATTTTACTACACACTCTTTCCTCAATAATTTGACTTTCAGCCAAATGTCCTTCTTAGGTTCAAATGAGCCGAAGTGCTTTAAAGCTTCGTCAGAAATGTCGCCAATCTTATTGACGACGTGCTCGAGATGCATCAGATCGACAATAATGGCTCTACTGAAGCCAGTTGCCCGTTCCAAAAAGCCTTTGGACAAATACGTCTTCTGTTGAGTACAGAACTGAGCCATCACATCAATCATCAGCTCCATCTGCCCCATGACGGCCATTAACGGCTTGTTCCTCACCTCCACCATTGACAGGGCCTTGATCAGACCGACGTCGTACATGTTGCCCTTGCGATGCGAGAAGAAGGTCGCCAAGGCCTTGAAGTGCGACTCCAGCAACTTTTGCATGGGGTACCTCTGTTTAGACGTCAGCCCCGACGACGACAACTGCGACATCATGGTCTCCAAGGCGTTGCTCATCGAGGCGACGTCCTCCGTGTTCGACGCCTCCGTCTCCGACAAGTCCTTGTTCATCGACTTCAGCCTCGACAAAGCTTTGAACGCATCCAAGGCCTCACGCAAGCTCTTCTTTAGAACAAGTTTCTTCGTCTCTTCTAATACTTGAAATGTGGTTTCATCAAACACGTTTGTGTCAATGGTCTTCATTGTCTTTTGTTCGAAAGGTTTGCTCAAGACTTCCAAAATGTTTGTGTAGAACTTCTTCATTATTTTCTCCTCGCTCTCTCTCTTTATTCCTTTTTCCTTCTTCTCGGCCAGTTCCTTGAGGGATCGCTTCATGTCCGTTACTATGCTCTGAGCATTGTTGACTATCTGTTTGGCCTTGGTGTCAAGGTCGAAGAGGTCGAAGTAGTTCAGGCTGCGTCTGATGAGGGTCGAGGCCGAGTGCTCCTTGCCCAAGACCTCGGCCAAGTTGTTCAGGGCCGCGATGCGCTCCTTGTGCTCCAGGGAGCAGGAGGAGAAGAGGAAGATGTTCACGGCCAAGTTGATGTAGATGCCCTTCAAATGCGTCGCCTGCCCCCTGGTCTCAAGTACTTTAGTGATTATTAATAACAATACCGATGACATTGCTGGAAGTAGAGAAGTAAAGTAGGACCTCAAGCCTTTAGTGATCGTAATCATGGCGTCGTAGTCGATTTTGTTCCATTTCTCTAATATTGCTTTGAAGCAGTCTGTCTCCTCTAGCTTCAAGTTCTTCTTGGCCCTCATATTCCAATCTTCCATTAACAAGACCAATTGCTCCATGTTATATTGAAAGCTTTGTCTCGAGTCGGTTATTCGGTGTTCCAGAATCTTCCCTATTATGGTCTTGGCCTCAATCAACTTGAACTCTGATGGATACTTGTTCAACAACTCGTCCATCTTCAGCTTCGAGTTCTCCAGTGCCTTCCTGAAGGTGATCAAGAAGGACTTCGACCTCAACCACTGCGACTCCGAGCAATTCAACAACTTTGAGGCAATTCTCAAAGTGTTTGTTGCACTACTTTGACTCATTTCCTGTGTTAAAAGAGTGTTCAACATGTCCAAAGATGATTTCTGCTCCTTCATTGACTCTGATTTGGACGACTTCCTCGCTGATTGGTTTTCTGCCAAGGTTGTCAAAGTGTTCCTCATCAAGTCGCAGTTGTCGACCCACTTTTGCTCCATGTCGGCCATGGTCAACGAATTGGGCAGGGTCGACTTCGTCTCCTTGGTCTGCAAGTGCAAAATGTCCAGTACAGAATCTTCATCTAGACGAGATTGCAGTGGTAGCCGAAGTTGACCACGGTGAACGCGTCCCTCGCTGTAGTTCATATCCATAAAACTAGGTTGCTGATCCACAACTGTGGAATGAATGGCACTCACAATGTCGTCCAAGTTGGTTTGGTCATAATCGAAGGTGGACAAATCAATCAATCCTCTCATTATCTCAGCCAAACCCAGCAGTATAAAGTCAGTTGTTTCTTGGTGAGAGACGAACTTTTTGTTTAACATATCAATATCGACAGCCAAATTGGTCGTTATGCTATTCAATCTGAGCTTCAGTTCTTGACTTTTGTCTCTTAGATGAAGTTTGACGAGGATGTCGATGAACGTGTCCAACGCCAAGTCCGTCTGGGCCAGGTCCTCGACCACCTTGACCAGCTCGTCCCTGCTCTCGCACCTCTCCCACTGCGGCAAGATCAGCGACGCCGCCCTCTCTTTCATCTCCTTTTGAAGTTCCCTCAATAACGAGTGTCTCTTGTTGTCTTTGAGTAATAAGGTCTCGTCCTCGATGTTCAGGGTGGCCATGGTGAAGGTGGCCAGCTCCGTCTTGGCCACCATGTCCGCCTCGAAGACCAGGAAGTCCTTGGTGGCGCTCCAGACGCGCAGCACGTCCATCTGGGCCACGTTGCGCATCGCGTGGAAGAGTGCGAAGCCCCGAATAACGCGATGCACCGACTCGTTCCAGTAATGAACTTGCTTCGAATTTGAAAATTTGGCATTTGTTTCGTTGTCCTTCAAAAGTCTGTGTAACAACGACCACTGTTGATCCCTCTGTGCTTTTGATTCCAGCCACTGTAGTGACGAATCCAAAACTTTCCTTACTTCCATCTCATTGTCGTTCATATTGCTCGAATTTTTCCAAATTGCCGAAGAATTTTTCTTCTCATTTTCGACGATGACTTCAGAATTAATAATGAGGCACTTAAGACACTTCAAGAAGTGCTTAAAGTCAACCACACTCACTTCTTGTCTCATATTGAGAAGTTTTGACAATAAATCACTAAAAGTGTCTGTAGAAGTCTTTCTCATTTGCTTTCCTTCCAATATTGAAGTGGTCAGAGTGCTCATGCGTCTTTGATGAGCCTCCAAAAGTGCCTTGGTCACGTGACTCTTGAGAAATTGCTGACGCATTTGTGACAATTGGCGCAATTGACGCACTGGCATCATTACTGAGGTTTTTGTCAGATGTTGATGATTATTATTGGAGAGGATTTGAAGCCAATTTGTGGTTGAGCCCAGATCCTCTATTAAGATTTGTAGCATTTTGAGGCCTGTTGTCTTTGACTGACCCTCATTTTGATTTTCTTGATCAATTTTTGAGTCTCCTTTTAGCCTTTTTCTCTTCAACAATGTCTTCTTTAAGAAGGTTTTGGGGTCCAAGCACTCGTAGATATCCTCTTCATTGTACTCATTAAGGACCTTAACGATCTTAATATTTGTGTCAGGCCTAAAGTTCTTGCTGAAGTTGAGCACAGATCTCTGCATGGTGGACACGGTCGAGTTCGTCTCCATGATGTGCTCCACTCTCTCCAAGAAGGGCTTGAGTTGTTCAGTATTCGCAAAAACATCGCAAATATTTGCCCAAGTGACTCCGAGTTGCAATTTCAGTGTCTTTTGAGCAATGAGCAATTCTTTGAGGCCCATGCTAAGCACGCAGACCCTGAATACATTTAGCCACTTGTTATTACTTTCATTACTGAAGTCGTTGAGAGCCTCGATTAACTGGTGACTTTTGCGACTTAGATCGGAGTCGATGCTGCTGATTTGAGCCTCTGTGAGTCTACACAAAAGTCTGGAGGACATCTTTGATTTCTCCTTTAAAATGTTCTCAAGACAATTTAATAATTTTTCGTCCTTGACCAAGTTGTCTTTGACCATCTTGAGTCTCGTGTCGACGTCCTCGTCCGTGGCCATCTCCATGAAGGCGTGCACACATAACAGCGGATTCACGTTCCTGCTTCTCATTAATAGTAAGATTAATTGGCACTGTAGGTGAGGAACGACGATTGGAGAATAATTTGAAAGCTGCTGTACAGGAGCCACTTGACTCTCGCTGAGTTTGATGGAGTTGTTCTTGTAGTTGCTGTCGTCCAGGACGCCGCACTTCTTGATCAGGTCGACGGTGTCGGCGTCGAGGCCGTGGCCGGCCTCTAGCATCATGGTGAGGTTGGCGGCGAAGCTGCGCACCTGGTGCAGCGACGAGAAGCTCGACGTGCTCAACAACTTGCTCAGCATCTTTGCGTTGCAACCAACAATATTGTGGAGGTCGTTGCGAAGCAGCTTTGAGATCACATTCGGACTCAGGGGAGAAGTCATGTAGAGCTCGACACACCGATTTCTTTAACAAATGACAAGAACAAATTATAATACTCTTTGTTACTTAAAAATGGCAAAATGTAGCAAGAAATGTATCACCTCATGGCAGCTGAGAGTTCTCCGTTGGCGGGATCGACAGTGAGGAAGATTCTGAAGTTGGGATGCGGCCTCACAATTCTCATTTCTCCTTCATGTGCTCCTTGTTCACTAATAACGAGTGTTCCCTCGGGCTCGAGCAACGAGTTGAGTCGATCCAACATGGAAACACTGCAGAAATTCGCGTTGTCCAATACTAACCATCTGCCCTCTATCACTGCTTTGACCAGCTGACTGTCGCACCACACGAAGCTGTTGTTGTTGATCCTAGACAAGTTGGCCAAGTCGATCAGGAACGTCTTCAGCTCCTCCATGAACTTAATTGTGGACGGTTTGGCTTTTGATTCTAATCTCGTCATTTCATCATGTAAATCAGTAATCAATTGTTCCAAATCACTTTTAATGATCCTTTTTGATCCATTTGTATCCTTTTCCGTTATCTCCCGTCGATCATTATCTCTTTTTAGCACTTGATTGATTCTCTCTCTTATACTGATCAATTCTGCAATTGTGTCGAAATTCTTCTCATCATTTACGACTTCATCCAGTTTTTTGATGACTGTTTTTATCATATTCAAATTTCTCTGTTCCTCGTTGATCTGCTCGAAGGAGCCAAGCAACTCTGAGGCGTCCGTGGAAGAATTGAGACTGAGTGTACAGTGGTTTTGGCCTAAAAGTGAGGCCAAAATGTCCAACACAGCCGTTTTGCCCACTCCTTTTGACCCAACTAACACAGGAATCCAGTTGTGGTGGACACAGAGCATCAGGTGTTCCAGAACATTCAATTGTTCCGTTAAGATTATTAGGTTCTGCTTCATCAAAGGTCTTTTGGCGCTTCTTTGAAGTCGACATTGACCAATTCTGAGACTTTTGGAGCTCATCTCGAACTCGGGGATGCTGTTCATGTAGTTGGCGTCGAACTTGACGTCGCCGAACTTGGCCCTGATCATCTCGAAGGCTTGCAACTTGGCCGAAACACTGCGAAATCGCTCTGCAATTACCAAGCGACCTGCAGTCACTATACTATAAACTAGCTCATCCTCATTACTATCATTATTATCCTCGCAATTGTCTTCGTCAATGCACTTATTTCTATTTACGACGGCCTCGGTCCACCTGATGAGATCTCTGAGATTGAAGCTGAAGCCACTGCAGCCAAATTCTCTTCTCTTGTTTACTGCATCGTCCAATTCTGCCACACATTTTACCATAGCCTTTAATAAAGGTAGTGGAAGACATTTGTTGTCGTTGTTCTTGTTGAACTTGTGGTCGAGGATGGCGACGGCGTCGTCGGGGTGCAGCTGGTCGAGCTGGATTCGTGTGAATCTATTGAGGAAGGATTTTGGCAAGCTTTTGCGACCGTGGCCCTGATTTGCAGGGTTTTGCGTGGCGAAAATCCTGGAGTGTCTGTTGTCAATGTGGAAGCATCGATTCAACTCGGGCACGTAAATCTCTCCCCGGTGATCAAAGCAGGCATTTAAACCCTCCAAGACTGTCTGAGATGCCAGATTGAGTTCGTCCAAGAGGATCCATTGACCCTCTTTCAAGGCTCTGAGAAAGGGCCCGTCTTGCCATCCAAATTTGCTGAAATTCTCGCTGTCACTCAAAGGTAGATCACAGCCGAAGAGATCGCTTACTTCCGTTTCCTCTGACAAGTTGATTCTTATCAACTTGTTATTCGATGTTTGGGCCAAAGTGGATATCAAAGCCGTCTTGCCGATTCCTGGGGGTCCCTCCAATAGTACTGGCTTCGTTATTACGAGACCTCGCAACACCTTCAACACGTTGACGCGACCCGAGGGCGAATCCAGCAGGAACGAAGAGGTCGAGGACAACAAAAACTGCGATTTGTTGCTCTGTAGTTTAAAGGGACCCATCCTAATGGTAGCATCATCCTTACCACTTTCTTCTTTTTCAATGTTCATTACTGCAGATTTTGCTACAATGGCTTTATCATCCACCACAAGTTCTTCTTTGTTATCCAGGGCCTTGCTAAAGAACGCCTTGTACTTGTTGACCAATTCGTTGTTCTTGTTGGACTCGAAACCGTCGAAAAAGACGAGTTTGGCCCCGTGTAAAAGCGCCTCCTCGCCGCCAATATTGCATTTGGTTCTGGCTCTGGCAATGAACGAGGCCCAATTACGAACATCTCGAAGACTAAAGTGGAAATCTTCGATGTTGCTGCTGGCCCAGATCACGAAATCGGTCATTACTTGAGCCAAATCGTCGTTGTTGCTTCCAGTCTCTGTAGTGTCCATTTTGTCTTCATCCTCGGCCTCTTTCATTATCTCTTCTTCGTTACTGCATTCATTGATGAGTCCACCTAAGAAGATTTGTTTGAGCTCCTCTTTGCTCAGATTCTGCGGACACCAAATCTCATTGAATCTGTTCCTCAGCGCCACAGAAAGCTCTCTCTTGCCATAATCCCCTCCAGGATTCATTGTGGCCACAAGTCTAAAATCTTCGTTGGCAACAACCAAGTGATCTCTGGGTCTCTCTGCCACTACCAAAGTCCGATCTGTCTCCAAAACACTATTAAGTCTCTCCAAGACACTGTCCTCTGCGAGAGCAATCTCGTCTATCATCAGTACTTGACCCTTTGTCATGGCCTCTAGTAAGGGTCCGTCGACCCACTCGAACAACCTGTTGGTGTTGTCATCGCCTCTGTTGGGTCTCAAGGCCCCGAGGAAGTCGGAGGCGTCGCTGTTCAGGTGGCAGCTGATGGTGTGCACGTCCAACTTGAGCATCTTGGCCACGGACAGGCAGATGGACGTCTTGCCCAACCCCGTGCTGCCCACCAGCAACACCGGCTCTCTGTACTTGAACGAGTGCAGGGTCAGAGCAGCCATTCTGGTAGCTGCTCCCGTCCATACTAGATCATTTTCAGTGCTACATGTCCTTAGCAAATGCATCTCCTCTTCCAATGTAGCAGTAGGATTGTTTAGACTGAAAAGCTTCTCGAGGTCCAATTTTCTTCTGAAGATCTTCTCCAATGTCTCTTGTACCACTAAAGTCTCTTCTTCCTGTCTTAGTCTCGAGGAAAGCACTAAGTAACCCTCTTCCAACATGTGTTGGTCGTAGTCGAAGAAGGTCAATTCGGATGCTTTTTGTCTCTTTTTCTCCTCCTTTTTAGTTACTTTTTCACCGTTTATCACACTTTTATTATCTTTGTCATTATTTTGAGAATTCTCATCAGTGAGATGAAGGCGGTTGTACCTGATGGCCCACCTGAAGAGATCTCTGAGAGTAATGAATCCACTTCTGCCCTGGAAAGCTGCACTGCTCCTCCTCTTGATCTGCAACTGACACATTGTCTCGATCATTTTCGAGCTGAGTTTGGCGGGAATGCCGCACTTGTGTTCCACAATCACCTTCAGCTCCTTCGGTGGTAAATTGTCGAAGTGAAGCTCTATAAAGCGACTTCTGAAGGCCCTGGAAAGCATTTTTCGGCCACCATAATGCGACGGATTCTGTGTGGCGAAGACTCTGAACTCCGCATGAGCTTTTATCAGGGTTTGAGTCTCATTAATGAAGAGTTCTCTGTTCTCATCCAGGACGCGATTCAAACTCTCGAGGACTTCACTTGGCGCCAAATTGAGTTCGTCCAAAATGAGCCAGTGTCCCTCTCGCATTGCCTTTACCACAAGTCCTTCGATGAAGACGAACTTGCCCTCTTCACTAGTGCAGTAGGCGCCAATATACTCGTCCAGCTCCGTGTGCTCGTGATTGTTGATTCTGATGCAGTGATGGCCAGTCACATCTGCTAAATAACGCACTAATGAAGTCTTGCCCACAGAAGTGTCTCCTTGGAGCAGTATTGCTGTGTCACTCATGGCCACAATTCTGGCCACATCCTTCAGATTCTGACGAACACTGCTTGTCAATATGAAGTCGGGTCTTTCCACAATTGCTTTTGGGCCGCAAAAGATGTTGAAGCCCTCTACAACGACATGAGGCGCCTTGAAAGTCGATGCTAATGGTCTGAAAATGTCGGCTTCATAAAAGTGTTTGTGCAGCAGACTCAGCATCAGGGCGTAAGAGTGGTTGTGGTCCAACTGTGTGAGGAATGAGGCTGACATTGACTCCAACAAGGCTCGTTTCAGGCCCATTTCCTCGACATTTCTCATGCACATTTTCAGGGCTCTACACAAGGTTCGGAGAGAGAAGCTCGGTTTGCCTCCTTGGCCATTGGTCAACTTCTTCTCCCTCAGCAGTCTGGCCATTCTGTAGAACTTGACCACATTAAAGACAGTTGAATCTGGCACATGTCTCAAATAACCTTTGACAATTTTCTCCAAATCGCTCTGATTCGTCGGTTCCGTGACGTTGAACTGCACAAATCTGCTCTTTAATCTCGGATCCAAGTCGCGTTTGCCGACATCCGTGGCCGGATTCATGGCTGCAAACAATCTGAATTTGGAGTGCACCTCGATGCTCTGATCGTTGCCCTCTATATAATAGTTATTTGTGACAATGGCAGCTAGTAAAGTGTCCAATACGGCGAGCAGTTCCGTCTCTGCCAAGTTGATTTCATCCAAAAGGACCCAATGCCCGTCGATCATTGCTTGACAAATGGGGCCGATGACGAAGGAGAACAGATTTCGGCCCTGGTCATTAGTGCCCAAAACATCTGCTATGAGGCGACAATTTTCGACCAATTTGCTCCATTGCTCGGAAACTTCTGCTCTCTCCTCCACTTCAGTTGCCTTGAGACCGACGTGCGCGATGATTTTGAGCAGATCCGTGTATCTCTGTCGATTGAACACGTCGGCCACTTTGACCATGAACATTCGGTTTCGCTCCGAATCGAAGCTCTGTTTCAACAGGACTCTGAACTGACCCAACATCTGCTCATAGAAGACACTGGGATTGACTGGCTTGAATCCGCCTATCAAATCTGACGAATCGCTTTGGGGCGAGAGATTCAGTACAATCAACTTATCGACGTTTTCCAGTTGAGCCAAATATTGCACTGCAGAGGTCTTGCCCACTCCAGTCTCGCCCACTAACAACACTGGTTGCGAGGCTCTTACGGAAGTCTTGAGGAAGGAGAGCAGCTCGAAGGATTGACGGGTCATGAAGAAGTTCGATTCCTTCAGTTCATCAAGTTCTACATTAGCAACAGCAGTCTCTATATCTGAGGAACGCACATAAAAGTTGTTTTCTATGGCTCTTAGTCGCAATTCCCTTTGTTCCTCGCTCTGAGCAGAGGCCACAACCACTTGATGGGCCTGTCTTAGCAGTACACTTCTCTTGAGTTTCTCGTCATTTCTCAGTTCCTGGTCAGTGATGACGCGGCGACACCAATTGAGGACGTTGTTCAAAGTCACCAAATTGCCTTCCTTGAGACAAGCAATGAATCTCGGAATAACCGATTTCAACAAGGGAAAGGTCTGCGTGGCCTCCAAGCAAATCTCGCTCTCACTGTATCCCTCAATAGCGAGCTTCAACGCCTTTGTGGACGAGGAGACGAGACAAGTGTTGCTGCTGGAGACTACCAGGAAAAGTCTGAATTCCGGACTAATTTCGCTTTCTTCGTCTAGTCGGTTGTCAATGAGGCCACTTAAATAGGAGCCGACATCGGAACTTGTTTGATCGAACGCCTCTATTACTAGCCAATGTCCGTTTTTAAGCGCTCGCTTGACAATTCCGTCGCGCCACTCGAATTGGCCAGGGACGCAGGTGCAGACGTAGGCGCCCATCAACGATTTGACATCTGCACAGGCTTCTGCTCTGATTCTGAAGAGATTTCTGTGCTCAACTCTATGCTGACGCCTTGCCAATTCGTCCAACAAGTGCAGAGAGGCCACTTGAGCAGCTTCATTAGTCGCCTGCAATATCACCGGCACTCCCAACAACACGGCTGCATCCAATGTACTGTGCACTGCGGATCTGGCTGAATTTGACGACGAATTTTGAAGCTTGGACAAAGAATGCAGGGTTGTGGGAAGAGAGGGCGTTAATTGGCCACTTAACTCGCTTGCATATCTGAAAAAGCAGCAAATTTGTTAAACAAAATCATAAAAAATAGTTAAAGAGAGAAACTTACTGAAGAGCTATAGAGTGGTATTGACGTTTGTACTGTTCGCTTTTGTCCTCTAGAAATGCTTTTGCGAACTCTCTACTGCAGCAGCCGTCCTCCACAAGATTGGCCACGCACTCCAACGCCAGCCAGACCGACTCCACGTCCATCTGCCTCTCCTTGGCCACTTTGAGCAGCATCGAAGGCAGATTGGGCCACCTTCGTCTCAACAATGAAACTGCTTCTGTCCTGGATAGACGAAAAAGGGCCAACAGGGTCGACTTGGACGACAACAAGGCGTGCGACATGGGGGTGGACGTCAAGAAGTTCTGCCCGAAGACCCACATCCGCGACGACAATAAGACCGACTCGCCCAACATCTGCCACGACGCCAACGAGCCCGACGACTTGGCCATGCTCAACTTCGACCTGATGTGCGACTCCAATTGGTTCAAACACGTGCGTCTGCCACGAAATGCCTCATGCTGTTCACCCACGTGGATTGCTATTGCTTGTTTTGTTTACGTTACGGTGTCGGAGGTAGTGCGCATGCGCAAAAGCGGCCTCGCAGGGTGTGACCAGTTTGGGAGTCTTAAAAAGCTTTTCAAAATTTTTTCATATAACCTATTTTTCATATTTCGTAATGCATATTGGAAGTAAATACTTGCTGCATGTGTAGTAATCATACGTAACATTTAACACACTTATTCACGCAACCTCTCGTATTAGCATTGCATCACAGAGTATGAC
>JAOXNJ010264703.1:0-14381 GCA_028566655.1 Metis holothuriae | reverse complement strand
GTAATAAATGTTATAGAGAATTTAAGGCTCTTCAATTCTTATTTAGTGACTTACTCTCGCAGGTTCCTTGTGTAGACAGAGTGCGACGAAGTCTCTGAACGCCTTCGAGAATCGCGTCGAGAGTTGGGGCGGCGCATTCTTGGGAATGAGGAAGAGGACTCGCATGGGATGCAGATCTGCATGTGGCGGTTCACCTTGGGCCAATTCGATTGCCGTTATTCCCATGGACCAAATGTCGGCTCTGGCATCGTAATTCTCCTGCTTGATCACCTCCGGCGCCATCCAGAAGGGCGTGCCCACGAACGTGTTCCGCTTGTTCGACGTCTCAGAGATCTGACCGGCCACGCCGAAGTCCGCCAACTTCACCTGGCCACTCGTGCTCAACAATATGTTCGCAGCTAAAAAAATCAAAAATTGAAGGATTTTTAAGGTTTTTTTTTCATAAAATTGATATTTTTGGCAGTTTTCGGTTCAAAAAAAGACCTTTTATGTCTCTGTGCAACTTGTGCTCGGAGTGCAAGTACTCCAATCCCTTGAGCACCTCTCTCAGAATGATGGCGATGTGCGGCTCCTGCAAGGCGCCGTCGGCCTTCATCAGGTCCAGCGCGGAGCCGCCGCCCAAGTACTCCATGATTATCCACAGCTTCGCGCCCTGCACCCCAATCAATCAATCAATCAAATTGCAAATTGCAAAGCAATCAATCAATCAATCAATCAAGTAAGGTGTTTTTGATTGACCTTGAGATAAGAACCGTAGTATTTGGTGACGTATGGCGACTCGCATTGTGCCAGCACTCTGATCTCTTGCTGAATGTCCTCGATCTCGTCCTCGGCCTCCTCCAGGTCGATGATCTTGATGGCCACGATCTGACAGGTGCGGTTGTCCACGCCCTTGTACACCTCGCCGAAGGAGCCCTTGCCGATTCTCTCTTGTCGATTGAACACCAGCTCAGGATCCACTCTCTAAAAAAAGAGAATAAATTGATCGATCATCATCAATAACCATCATACTAACATTAATGTCAATTCTTTAAAAGTCTTTTTTCTACCCTACTTTTGTAATAATATAATACTGATCATTGTTAATGGCTTCATCAATAAAACTATCTACTTCCTCGACCAAAGCCAATTCTTTTTAGGGGCTTTTTTTTAGTAAACATCATCATTATTGACATATGTATATGTATATAGATGTTATGTATAGATATTTACAGATATTTGCTTGTACACATGAGGGTTTCAAGGTTGTCAGAATGCAATGAGCTGTGACAATGCCGAAGGATTGTGGGTTAGGCACGAGTGACTTTACATTCTATTTGCACACAAAAACGATTTACTTAGGTATTTATGAAACAGTAGTGCAAGTATGTACTTTTGCAAAAATGAGTGAAGTGCAAAATAGTGTGTAGCAATTCCATCAGCCGAAATCATAAGATTGCAACATCTTTCCGCAAAATGTGAGTACCTACGTATTAATGCAATAATAATGAATCTAAGATAATGAAACGAGCCATTATCACACTTTTAGTAAATGAGTATTGAGATAAATGCCATAAATCTCCACCTACTATATATTTCCTCTTAATGAGTTGGCTGTATACTCCTTGAACCAGAACTTTTTCACGAGACATCTGATCAAAATCTTAGAAATATTACATCTTAAAGCCTTAATTCTTTAGTAAAAAGAAGGCAATTAAAGGCAATTAAAGCTAATTAAAGCAAATTAAAGGTAATTAAGAGTTAATTGAGTAAGTTAATAAAGCAAAAATGACCAGTTGTCTGAGGTTCCTGTTCCTGTTGGGTCCTTGTTCAGCACTGAGATTGGTGCAGCTGAAGGAAGCTTGCACTGGATTTCCGAAGTACTTGTGATTGGTCTGCAGCGACACGTGACTCTGATAGTGGCTGCGCAACTTGCTCTCGTGCTGCAACGAGTGCGTGCTGAACTGCGGGTGAGGCTGCACCAACCGCGACTGCTTCCGGTTCTTGCGATCCGATATCAAACCCATATTTTTTCGATTAAACCTCACTTTTTTCACAATTTTTTTAAACCAATTTTCGGGACAAATTTAGAAGTTTTTCAATTAAGATGTTGGTTATCCAAAATTATCGAACGTTGTTTTGCCAATAAAGGTGTTTGAGAATTGATGAAGGGGTTGGATTTACTGATCTGAGAAACTTTTAAAGTTTGAGCATTACCTATTGTACTAATAAAGAATTGTTATTTTGCTCAAAGTATCAGTATAATTATTACTGTTTGATTTTTAAGTTAGCAATATTAATTATCATTTTATCAAAAAAAGAGCTGGCAACAAGTATTATCTATCTTCTTCTTGACTTAGGACTGCATGTAAGTCACTTCCAGCTCCAAATCTCGATCCCCTCTATGCTTTGTTACCTCGTTAGTACAAACGAATGGAGATAGAGAAGACAAAGTAGAAATAGAGTCGAATTTGAATAAAGCCAATTATAAAAGTAGGAACGTATAATGTCAATATTGTATTAAATAGAAGTTTGTTTAGTGAGACGATGTAGCTCGAATAGTAATGGAGAATTTGAGCTCGTTTCTGTGGGAATGGGATCGAGCGTTGGCTTGGTTCAACCAACACGTTTCACTTCCTCAGCTGTGCCTGGGGCCAAAGCGACTGCTGCCACAACCACAGGTAGAAGAGCTCCAAGGAATCCACCTGCTCGAGCCCCAGGTCCATAGCTCTATGTACAAAAAAGACCTTTACTTATCTCAACATTTGTACTATACCTAAGTACAAAGGAAACCCACATTACTAATGTATTATTACTTACCTTGCCTTAAGAATAGTGCAGAGATTGATCCTGTGGCCTGCAGAAACGCTTTTGTGGCTCCTAGATTGTCTTCGGGGCCTGCCAGACCTTTTCGAAGAATGTAGTGGGTACAATGCAAGTTAGGGCTTGAGTAAAGAACTGCTTTGTAGGGAAGTGTGTCAATATTGCACGAACAATGTGGGTGTGTAGGTGGCAAAGCACTCACTTTTCATGCAAATTACCTCTCGAAGTCGCTTCATTGACTTCGTTAGAGGGACTACAAGAAAAAAAGGAGAATGAGGAATTGGTCACTTTTGGTCTAAAAACATTTGTGTACACTTTTACTTTTAGTTCATCCAAGGACTCACTGGTTGATCATTAAGGGCGCCGTTAAAGAAGATGTTGGCAATTTGTCCTTTTAATGGGTCGTCCATTAGATGCAATCTTGGATAAGAGCTAAATAAACGTACATACTGTAAGGTAGGGGTAATGTGTGCAATGTGCGATGAGGAAGCATCTGTGTCCTAACAAAGTACGAGTAATTGCAGAGGTACCTATTTGGTGGATACTGGTGGATCCGCTAATCAGTGTCAATTCCAATTTACCTGTTAGGTGACTCATTGATATATAATTGAATTCGGCCTAGAATAGCATTCAAACCAAGGCATTTCTACTTGGAGCATTTAAGTGATAAACTTTGTTAATTCAATATAATTATTCTTTTATTGCTCTTTTATTGCTATTATTGTCGACGAAGATTGATCGGCTTGTCGTATCCCATGATCTTTCCGTAGTGCCTGGGATCCCTGAAATTCTCCACGTCGACGAAGAGCGGCACATTGCGCGCCCTGAACGTGGTGAAGGGCGACGGCATGGCGGGCACCTGCACGTCCTTCAGTCTGAATTGCAATTGACGTCTTCTCAGCAACAAGCTCCACGTGACGGCGGTGTACGTGTCCGTCAACTGGTTGTAGCGCAGCTCCGTCACGTACTTCTTGCTCACGTGGTGCACCAGCAGAGGCGTCGCAAACGTGAACAAAGACAAAAAGAAACCGAAGCCCAGCGTCACCGCCAAATTCTCCATCGTCTACAATTCAAGCAAGCAATCAATCAATTTGAAAACAATCCATCCATCCATCAATCAATCAGTTTTCCAATCAATCAATCAAGACATTTGATTGGATTTGGCTTGTAACCTTGGCATGCCAGATGAAAACGGGTTGGGCGGCCAGACCTAGAGCGCTGGTCATGAGCGAGAAGGACTTCACCAATCGAATTTGCGTGGACAAGAGACCGTGATAAACTGCCTCATCACCAGAACTATTATCAATCTCGTTCTCCTCAATCTTCTCCTGAGACTTGAAGTCCGTCTCTTGCTTCGGGCTCGACGCCAGACATCGAGACGAAGTAATGGGCCTCGACGTCGCTCTGATCAACCACGGGGAAGACTTCGACGAGGAGAGAAGATGCGATCTGCAACGAAATGAGATAAGGGACAAGATCGACGAACACGACCTCAACCACATCATGATCGAGGACGACGAGAACGACGAAGAGCAATAGCAAATCCGCAATTGCTGTGTGTTGTTGTCGCAAGCGCGAGGTTGCGTTGTGACCAGCAGAAATCGATGGAAAAGCGCCCAAATTTGCACCAAGAAAAGGCTAGAGAATTTGTAATGGATCCTATAAGAGTGGCGCCAAATTGGATGATTGCTTGTGCTTTGGATTTTTGGCGTCTTATTAATTTAAATCATGCTGTTAACGTCCAATGGAACATGTGTAAAAAATTTGTGATGTGTTCATTACTGGATGTTTAGTTCCGTCTGGGCCATTTTGGCCACTCACGTCCTGGACATGGTACATCAGGACTCGAATGTGCAGAACTATTGCTTCGAGACAACTGGCAAGCAAGGGAACATTCCTACCTTGAACCTTTCCTAAAAGATTTTACAAATTAACCTTTCATTAATTTGCTAGGGTCTCTCACTGTGCCAAACGCAGTCAACGCAAAGGACAGAAGTCAATCCTGCTACTCCAGAAGCTTCGAATATCTTCCAAATTCTACCTAAAACAATGAACCAATGAATATAATTAGTTAGGTTCTGGAAAAAAGAGAGCCAAGTTTTTCGTATCGTCCAAATTGCCTTTGGAGGCAGATTTATTCGACGACACCCCGTGACAAATCAGCCAGCCCCCCCATAGTAGATTGCTCGAATCACTTCTTCTTGGGCTGCTGTTGCTGCTGCTGTTCTTGCTGCTGCTGGTTGTCGTCGGCGGCGAGCATCTCCTGCTTCTTGAGGTTGATGCGCTCCTCCCTCCTCCTCCTGGCCTCCTTCACCTTGTTGCGCCTGGCCTCGGCCTGGTCGTTGAGCATCTTGGCGCGGGCCTGCTCGCTCTTGCGCTTGTGGATGTACTCCATGAGCACGCGCTTGTTCTTGAACACGTTGCCCTTGGACTTGAGATAGAGCTCGTGGTAGAGGTGGCGGTCGATCTTCTTGGCCTCGCGGTACTTCTTGAGCAGGCGCCGTAGCACGCGCATGCGGTTCGTCCAGTTGGCCTTCTGCGAGCCGCGCGCCTCGCGCGTCCCCTTGCGCTTGCCGTAGCCCGTGTGGCGCCCCTTGCGGCGCGCCTCCGTGTTCAGCCGCACGCGCGACCGCGAGTGCACGGCCACCGGCTTCTTGATCACCAGCCCGTCCTTGATCAGCTTGCGGATGTTTTGTCTGCAACGAATAAAAACAATAAAGCTCGTCTAATGGACATGATCAAGGGGATTGATTGCCTGCTGTTGGCGTTGGTGATCTCGTTGATCTCGTTGGGGTCCAGCCACACCTTGTTCTTGCCGCACTTCATGACGCTGGCGGCCAGCCGCTTCTGCAGCTTCAGCGAGCTCATCTTGATGGCTTCTCGTCTAGTCTGGAACCAAAATTGAAACAAACATCAAACCTCGACAATCAATCAAGTCTCATAAATAAGAAAACGATTCGAGTTGTTGCGCCATGTCGCGCGTCCTCGCAACAATCGCTACATAAGATCTTGAAACCATTCAAACGGACATTTTAAAGGCACTTTTTAAGTAAATGAGCGTCTAATACTTATAGCACAACAAAAATAGAGCATTTCGTGATCTATCTTTTCTATTTACTTATAATTGTTAAATAAGAGCATTTAATGGCCTTAATTAAGCTTTAATCGACGGATTATTGGACTTACGCAGCGCTATCTGTTGTGGTTGGGGAGGAAAAGGAAGAGGAAGGCAGCTGGGCAATCGCACAACTACGCGTAGTGTTGAGTCGCGCCACAGTTTGAGTGAGTCGAGCTCGAGCTCGACCTCGAGTGCTGTACAATAGAAAATCGAAAAACGTTGTTTTTTAGTGTTAGTGGCATCTTTTGAATGAATTATTTTCAATTTTGGTTCCTAAAAGTTCTTTTTAGGCGAAATTGTTATTGAAATGTGTCTCTGAACTGAGAAGAGAAAGAGTATTTGGGTCTGTTTACTGCTAATAGCGCTCAACATTGCACAGCTGCCCATATTTATTGGTGCCGTACTGTAGTCGTTCTTGGCAGTTCTTGGAGACTGTTCCAAGAGAAGTAGGAGCGACTGCTTATTTACTCTTGGAAAAGCGTTAAAAATGTAGTGGCTAAAAAATGCAATTCGTTAAAGAGATAATAAATGAGTAATGACCATTGAACTTCTATATGCCTAGTCTTCAATTAAAAGATTTTCCGAGGTACCATTTAGAATATTTAAACTACAAGAAATGAATGCATTAAGATTCCAACGCAAGACCTGAGGTTTGACGGTTTATCATGTGTCTCTGCAATAACATTGGGCACATCGCACTTGAATCATTGACGAATTAATCACTCAATAACTCGTTAACTGATTGGTCCATCAGTCACTGGCATATGAGCTTCGTTTCTGGGTCACTAAGTCTGTGTTCAAATTGAAAGAATTGTCTCTGTCACAAATCACGATCGATCTCCAACAGTGTTTTCCTGGACTACGATCCCGGATTGAAGAGCGTGCTATGGTGCATGAAGTAATCAATGGCCACAGAGAAAGCTGCAAAGCCACAGCCACCGTACACAGCGCCCATGGGTCCGGCTCGGAGGCCGAGAACACCGCCGGTGATGAAGCCAGAGTAGACAGAGTTCGACATGTCCGACTTGGCCCTGTAGCTCTCCACCAAGCACTCAGTTCTTTAAACGAGTAAAAGTACAATTTACCTCTTAATATATTATTCTTGGTCAATTCATACATTAAAGAGGTAAAGGAGCGGCTAATACCCAGCAAACATGAGTCCAATGGTGGCAAAATTCTTGGCCGATCCCACAATAGTGTTTTTCATGTCGAGCAGTGTCTCCTTGGTGGTCATCTGATAGGCCGTCTGTGTGGGAGCAATGGAGGAGGAGAAGAGACCAATAAAGGCCCCCAAAGCTCCGCCAACCACAAAACTCATACAAGCCCTGTTCAAAAGCACATAACATATTTTTGAAATGGACTTCAAATGTAAGCAAATCATGATTTTGGAAGGCAGAATTTTACCTGAATCCGCAGCTCTCCATGACATTTTGCATGAAGAGCTCCTCTCTGGCCTGCACTCTAGCCGGACCAGCTGATTGCGGAACGATGATGGTGGGTCTCGGTCGAAGCCCTCCCATCAGATGCTTCGTGATTGCCTCCATCTCCTCGGCCGTGAACCCCTTCGACATGTTGGCGACGCACTCGAACTCGAAGAGAGGCGATTTGGTTCTTTTAGAGAGCAGAGCTCTGCGTCACTTGGGAAGCGGCCAAGTCGTTGGCGATCATCTGGTGCTCCTGTAATCGCAATTAAGAAGAGAAGGCGCATTATACAAGAAGTATGTATAAATGGAATCATTTTAAGCAAAGTATTTGCTGTCCGACTTGGAATCGCGTGGAGATGCGCTGGTTCATCTTCAAGTACTTCTCGGCGCAGTTCAGCGCGCACCTGTTCTCCTCAGAGCCCACCTGCAAAAACGAAAAGAAATCTTACTAAAAAAAATCAATTTTTAATGAATGTAAGTTTGTAGGTGAAAAATAATGGTTAGGAACCTTTCTGGTGGTGAAGTCGTGGACACAGTGCTGGAAGCAGATCTCGCTGAGCTTGTTGTAGTTGGAGAGGAAGTCGCGGAACGTCTTCAGCTGCTCCGACGAACTCGAATCCATCACAGCCAATTTCACTTACACAATATCACCATGGACAATCAGAAATTACTGCTAATATTACTCATTCAACACGTCAATGGCCCACTCCGACTTGGACGAGAAGCAGCAGAACGAGAGAGATTTCGTAGAGCAACGCTGTGCGCGTGCACCGCCAGAGTCAGCTGTCGATCGTCAGCTGACGCGACAGCTGACACGCGGCGGCGCCAAACCGCATTGCACCGCATTGCAGGCAGCGAGTCAAGCCGACGTTTGCTTGATTAGGTCAAGTTGATTGGACTTGATTGCGTCGGCTCCGAGATGTCGAGCGGCTTCAACTTCGGGCAGGGGGCCAGCTTCAGCTTCGGCCAAACCACCACCGCCAGCGGCAACGCTTTGGGCAGCACCAACGCGGCTCCGACCAATACCGGGTTCAGCTTCGGCACCCCGACCACCACGACCTCTACCACGGCCACGTATTATCAACAATGTGTCTTAAGTCATTAATTAATGTTTTCTACAAGGACATTTATTGCTTTCAGACCTGCTCTGGGCGCCGCTTTGGCCACGCCGCCCCAGCCGGCTTCCACCTTGTAAACAAATCACTCAATATGAACCCCCACTAAAATCACGAATAATCAAAGAATTGCCCTAAAATGTCTGAGTCTCTAACCTCTTTTTGTCCTTTTTCTATAGTTCCTTCGGCCAACCAGCCTCATCAGGTGGGGCCAGTGGTTCAGCATTCTCGTTTGGAGGCGCCAAGCCCGCCACGCCAAGTTTTGGCGGCTTCGGTGGCACGCCCACCACCACGGCTGCGGCCACAACTGCGGCCGCGTCTACCCAGGGTGGCGCCACTCTAGGCAGCTCCTTCAGTTTCGGCACCCCCAAAACAACTGCGCCTCCACCCTTCCCTACAACCACTGCGAGTGCTACACCATCGTCTGGCTTCTCTTTTGGTTCCACTCCTGCTGCTCCCGCCACAACGGCTGCGAGTGTGGCTCCTACTCAAGGCCTTGGGGGCTTCTTGACCCCTGCCAAGACGACTGCGGCCTCTGCCACGACCTTCACTCCTTCCTTTAACTTTGGGGGCGCCACTACTGCTTCCTCAACCAATGTTGCCGCCAACAATGCGGCCCCGACAACCACTACTGCTGCGGGCACGGCTACTCCCTTCTCCTTGGGCTCAAGTTCGTTCATGAACAAGAATACTTCGGCGCCGTTGAGCTTCACTCCTTTGGCCGCTACTACTGCGACCACGAGTACGACTGCAGCCAGTTCCGTCTCAGTGGCTCAAACTACTTCAGCGGCCACTACGACTGGGGCTGGGGGCTTTGGCTTCGGCTTAGCGAAGACTACTGCGGCCACAACTGGTGCGAGTGTCACCACTGCTGCCACTTCTACGATGTTTGGGTCCCTTGGAACTCCTGCAACTACGTCGGCGACTTCTCAGGCGACGGGCTTTGCTGGACTCGCTGCTACGTAAGTTATTGTGATACGATTCGTAAATTTTTAAACGGTCATTTGGCGTGTCCTTCGAACTTTTGTCTTCTTTATCAACTCTAGGACCACTACAACGACTTCGACCGCTACAGGTGCATCCACTGCGCCGTCAGGAGTGGCAGCCACAACTGGTGGATCAGCACTGCCAGCAATGACCTATCGCCAACTCGAAGATTCGTTAAACAAGTGGACATTGGAATTGGAGGAGCAGGAGAAATTGTTTGTCAACCAATCTGCGCAGATTAATTCCTGGGACAGAATGCTCGTCAACAACGGGGAGCGCATCGTCAAACTCAATGACACGCTGGAAACTGTCAAGGCTGACCAACAGGTAGCTTTTGTATGCTTTAACAAAATTACGAACTTTAATCAAATGTGATTTGACAACCTTTTTCAGCGCTTGGATCACGAGTTAGACTTCATAAAGAGTCAGCAGACAGAGATGGAAGAGCTTTTGAAACCATTGGAGGCTCACCTCGACTCGGCCCAACAGAATAGCCACAAGGGAGCCGCAGATCTCGAGCGCGAGCAAACGTTCAGGATGGCCGAATCTTTAGATGCGCAACTGCAACGCATGGCAGCCGATCTTCGTGAGCTGATTGAAAGCCTTAATACCCAGAACAGTGTGGGAAATAACAAGAGAAGCAACGATCCCTTTCAGCAAATTGGTCGCGTTCTCAACGCTCACATGGACTCGTTGCAGTGGATTGACCAAAATACCGAAAAGCTGCAGCAGAGGTTGGACGAGATCAACAACGCTGCTAAGAAGCCATAAGAGACTGTGCTTTAGCATAAAATGGGAAGATCTGTCTGCGTACTACCTTGGAACGCTTCAGTGCTTCTTTGCGTGAAATTTGGCAGACACTTTTTTTTTCTTGCCCATTTTCACTCTCATCCAACTTAATTTGGCATTTTAACTTTCAAATTTAATCAATAAAGCCGTCTAAAGCTTTGAAGCCATGTAGGTGATTTGGGACGTAATGTAGCTAGCAAAATAATGGAAAGACGCTAAAAGCGAGGAAGGAAAACAATAGCATTTCCTTCCTTTTCATCATCAGTCCCTTTAGTGCCCATATAAATTTATTAGAAAAAATCTTATAATGACTCCCAAGACCAGTTCACAAAGAACCAGACGCCTCGTTCCAACCCGATAACGAGGCGAGAGGCGAGATGTCCAAGTATGGCTGTGAAGGCGCCAACAAATGGGGAGTGACTTGCCTCCGATAAAAAGGTCGACTCCAGGTCTTTATTAAACAAAATAGTATATAATGTGTGTTCTCATGGTTGTGTGTAGGAGTGGTTGTGTCCTCATTTGTCACCGCCAGAGACGCCGTGGAGATCTGAGAGTGACACCTGGCACCGTGGGGGCTCCGAGAAGTTGGCCGACGCTTTTGGGCATGCAATCAACATAAAGACGTCCAGCTCTACTACAATCACATTATTAAAGCCATACAGTGCATAAGAAGTAATGGGTGACTTCGTTAGGGGCTCCACGAATGTCGGACACAACTCCGAATGAGCTCTTGGAAATACCCAGTGTGGTCATTATTAAAGTTGGTCGGCCACAGCTCCAAAAAGCTCTTTTTTTAGGGTTATTTTAGGGTCTGATTACTACAAATGAAGTGTAAGAAAAAAACGAAAAGTAGAGTTTTTCAAGCACTTTTTTTTCGAATTTTCTAATGAATGTTTGGATTTGAACTAACAGTACGTCATAAGTTCTACGAAAGTGTTGTGAAGTGAACACAATATTGAACTGCTCCATAGATCATGGATCTTCTTCGGTCCCCAGTGAGCAAGAGCCAATAGATCAAGCCACACACAAACTGATCTCGTATCGAGTGACAGACACACTAACCAATATTGTGTCTTCTATACACAACAATAAGTACATATGGTATATACAACTATTCCATTATACAGAACCTACCAAAAGTGGCAATAAATCACAGCCAAATACAAATACGAGTACATATACAAAGTAATAATATTAGTACTATGTATTAATACTAGATAGTAATGTAATAGTATTTTTGTATATCTTTTTTTGGTGTTTGGTCTCCTAATTGATATCTTGTTTCCAGTCCGTTGGTCAGAAGAAGTTGCCCACCACAGATTGGATGGACCCAACAATATGTACTGCTAAATAAGCCCTTTTTTACTAAACTACGTAGTAGTAAAGAACATTTGCTGCTGACTTGTGTCACCACAACAACCACATTCTCTCTTTTGTGGGCCCAAGTTTGGCGCTTTTGCCAACTTGCCAGCTCGTTATTGTCGTCGTCATTGTGCTTGTTCTCTCCAATTTTGGGGCCATGCAATCCCTAAGAAACAGCTGTTGTCACTCCATCCAACTTTGGTCTTTAGTAGAACCCAAAAAGAATCTCTACTAAGAAATATACTTTGTTAAGGAAAAAGTTATGTATAAATCTTCTTTTTTACTCTTTTTTAGGTTATATTTACTATTTTATCTTCATTTTTACTTAATGTTCTTTTTATTGGACTCATCCAAAGCCAAGCCAACTTGATGGGCTCACCTTTGGCCCCATCCCATCACATCTTTATTACTGCGTTTAACCATAACAGAGAATAATAAGAACAATACAAAATATTTCTATTTTCCACTAAATAAAGTAAGTAAAGTATATGTAGTGGAAGTGACTGTTGTCAGCCACGTGTCAGTTTGGCCTCGGTTTTACGTGGCAATTAGGGGCCAAAATCTAGCTGTAGCTTTAATTCTGAGGTGTCTAAAGCGCCCACATTTTTGGCCCCGGGCAAAAGTAACCACTTTTTATTACAACAAATGTGTTCTAAAGTATTTGAGCAATAATAACATTTTACATATTTTTAAAGAAATTGTGGTTTTAGTGTCTCAATTTGGCTCAGAGAGGGATTCCATCATTGTTCTTTTAGTACATAGTAAAGAAGGAGTGAGTGTATAAGTTGCATGGTTTTGGATTTGGAGGCAAACCGTGACCAATGGCATTGGAGCAGACACAATTACCTTGCTGCAGCCAACCCCTCCATTATTCCGCCTTAACACTTCTTACATTAGATAAACGTTTCTAATGTAGTGCTTTTTACTGCTACTACTACTGTATTTACTACTACATTACTATTACTACTTCTTCTTTTACTTCTTCTACATATTACTATGATGATAAAGTCCGTAATAATGTCTTCTATGTACTTACTGTAATGTCTTTCTAGATGTAAACGTTTACTATGGACCAAGAGAATTTGGGTAATAGCACAGTAAATGTGCAATAACACACTACCTCTACTTACCTCTTTAATGCAGGAAAACTCACTATAATACAGTATAGCAGCTGTATGTTCTATTAAATGTTGGTTTTTATGTCAGTTAATGACGCCTGGCATTCACCGTGAAAGAGCTGCTCGCTCTCACATTCGAATGAAAAAGCACTTTTCAGATGAAACCATTAAACAAAAATGTGTGGTGGATTCCTTACTAAACAATGTTGGTAAATAACGAAGTTTGTTCCTACCTACATTGATGGATTGGGGCCTTTTTGCTCGTGTTTTGTTGAAGAAAGAACTTGTTTTGCTGCTGGCACAATGAGCACAGTACTATAGAAAACCATCACTTTACATTCCACTACACATGTGGCTTGGTTGGAGGCATCACGTGCTACTCGTCGATGATGATGGAGATCTTTGGCAAGATCGACGACGACGACGACAACAACAACAACAACAACAATAATAATAATAATAATAATAATAATAACAACAACAACAACATGAGCAGCAGCAGTAACAACAACAACAACAACAACAACAACAACACGAGGAGCAAGAGCAAGAGCAACAACAACAAAACACAAACAACAACAACAAAACACAAACAACAACAAGAGCAGCAACAAGACGCAGAGGAATGCTGACACCAATAGCAAAACCAAATTGTATTATACTACCTACATTAGTATAATAAGTAATGTACTAACTGTAAAGTATTACATTCTTGACTATTGAGAGTAAGGGCCCTAAAAATGTAAGTAGTGAATCATTATTGAGACTTGCCTTGAATGTAGCTCTCAAAACACAATGTGATCGTAAAGTTGCCACTACTTTTACTACTTGCCACAATAAAACACTATTTACTACTATTCTTATTATTCACTTCTTCTACTTCTATCATTACTACTTTATTACCAACAACATTTTAGAGGAGACTTTTTTAGGTTTTTGTACTTCTATTGGCCTTTTTACTGTACCTAAAAGGTAAAGAGAGCCTTTCAAGGCACTTTATTATGATCCAACGATGATAGTACATAGAGATTTTTTGATGACCATGATCTGTGGACCAAAAAGATTGTAGACAAAAAAAAAGACTTTTTTCGGAGTTTTTACTAGTTTTTTTGGAACTACGAAAATACGTAGTAGTAACTCTTTGTCGAATTGGGAGGAAGGAATGGCGTGGGCGTTCTATTGCAGTAGAATAAGAAGTCTACTATCACTTCCACTACGACTACTTCTACAACCTCTACTACTGCTACTTTTACTTCTTCTACTACAACAACTTCTATTTTGAATACTTCTTCTACAGGGTCATTCAGATAAATTATCGCATTTTTCAATATCAATTTTCTTCACGAATCATTGTTTGCAGCAATATTTTTACTACGTGATAAAAAGAATTTACTTGTTTTAAAACTTATTTATATCGTTTTTTCAGTAACACCACCATTACAGTGTTAGAAAAAGATTAGACGAGGGTGCCAAAAGTGCCGAGTGCGGCCATTGTGCTGTACTGCAGCCCGCAGTGTGACCAGAGTTTTCAGCGGAAAAGTCGCAAAGGGTTGGAAATTACTGAAGACTACCATAAAGTCATCAAAAATAGTCAAAAATAGGTTGAAAAAAAATGTGATTTTGACGAATTTTGGCATAACAAGTCCATTGTGCAATCGACTTTAGA
>JAOXNJ010264592.1:0-14387 GCA_028566655.1 Metis holothuriae | reverse complement strand
GGACGACCAAGAATTTGTCTTGTTATGACAACAATCTCAGCTAGCATGCCTCCAGCACTAATCAGTGCTTCTTGTACGTATGTACATATATCGAGAGACTGTAGTAACGATTTTTTCAAAGTACAAGGATTATAGTTAAGGCAAATTTATTAAGAGCTTTGAGCATGCAAATTCGCTTTAAGCCAGATTGGGCTACTCACATTTTTTCATTAATTAAGCTAGGATCTAATTGGGACAGGAAAAAAAGGCCTAATAAAATTTACATTTCTTCATTAAATTTCACAATTGTTGAGATGCTGTTAAATGCGCCAGTTTATCCGCCTGGCCTACGACACTCGTCCGGAGCTGATTGCCAGCCTCTTGTTGCGAGAGTGGGCGTTGGAGCAGCCGAAACTGTTGATCAGCGTGCACGGGGGCAAGGTGAACTTCGAATTGCAGCCAAAGCTCAAGAGAAGTCTTCGAAAAGGCCTCTTGAAAGCGGCCAAGACGACGGGGGCCTGGATCATCACCAACGGCACGAACACGGGCGTGACGAGACACGTGGGCGACGCCCTGGTGTCCGAGAAGTCGCCGAGGATCAAGGGCGGCCGCGTGGTGTCCATCGGCATCGCGCCCTGGGGCATGGTCGAGAAGAGGAACGACCTCAAGGGCAAGAAGGTCGACAAACCCTACCACGTCGTATACAATCCAAGGTAATTCACATACACTTCTTGTAAATTAGACGATCAATTAACTGCATCATGCTCATTGACAAATATGCGTTTTATGGCGATTGTCGTTGTGACAGCTTCGCTTCTTGCCTCATTGAGATTCCGAGTACATATGGGAACCACTGGCGTCAGGGCTCCTCTAGACGATCGCATTCAGAGCCGCTTCTCTTCTGTCTTTCTCTAATACTAGCTTACTTCTTTCTTCGATCGCTACAAAGAGTGTGTACTGTAGTATATACTATTTAGCAAAAAGTACTCGTATTAAGTGGTGAGTACTATAGTTAGAACTGTCTATAGGGAAAAAGAATCGTTGGCACCAGGGCTCTCCGATTCTTGGGGTGCTTTGGGCGCAAAAAGGAGGACTTATATGGGGCTCTAAATGGGGGCTAGAGGCCTTGAAGTCCAGTGGAGCGGAAACGGAACAAATTGAATTTCTATTAGCAAATTTAGTGACTCGTTTCCCCTAAATTATGCCCCCAGATCTCGTTTCGTGAGCCTGAACAAGCACCACGCGCACTTCTTGTTGGTGGACAACGGCACGGTGGGCAAGTACGGCGCCGAGATCGCGTTGAGGCGGCGCCTGGAGAAGTTCATCTCGACGCAGCAGCACGTGTCCGCGTCCTTCGCCACGCCCCTCGTCGCCCTGATCATCGAGGGCGGCACCAACACCATCAGGGCCGTGCTCGAGTACGTCACCGACTCGCCGCCCGTGCCCGTCGTCGTCTGCGACGGCACGGGCAGGGCTGCAGACCTCATCGCCTTCGCTCACAAGTCAGTCATGCAGAACTAACTGGACTTGATTGATTGATTTGTTGATTGATTGATTGATTGATTGTTCAGGTATGCTGGTGAGGACGGTGATCTGGGTTATTTGGAGGAGATGCAGGAGGAGTTAAGGATGACCATCCAAAGGACGTTCGGCGTCCCTCCCGATTTGGCTGAAAGATTGCACCAGGAGCTGCTACAATGCGTCATTCGCAAGAATCTGGTTTGTACGAATAATTGAAAGATCTTTTTTTTTATTTTAAGTATTGCCATTTTCCATTTAGATAACGATCTTCAGGTGCAGCGGTGAGAAGGGCGACGTGGAGCTGGACCAGCTGATCATGACGGGACTGTTTAAGGCGCAACACTTGACGCCGGTCGAGCAGCTCTCCTTGGCCCTCACCTGGAACAGATGCGATATTGCTCGCAAAGAGATTTTTACCTACGGTAAAAAACACTTATCCTCTTACATCACTAATCCCTCAATAAGGATGTCTACACTACAATATGTATATAGTGATTGAAGGGAGAGGTTCATTAGTCGAGATGCTCACTCGTACCCTTAGAAAAGGTTCAATCAAAAGCCCATTCAGTGATTGCCAGCTAGTACATACTCGTACTTTGCAGTACAGTATTTTCCTCCTAAGTTTCCCCTGAAGCCAGTGCTATGATGCAGCAAGTGGTGGAAGTGCATTTGACAGGCCTTTAAAGGGCATTGAAAGGGGCCTCATTAGTGCCCAGAAGCCTCCAAAAAGCCCTTATAGAGGCAAAGATTTCATATGTGATTACTGATGTATTTAGTAGTTGCCAAGGTGAATGTTGATTAAGATATCGACTATTTCAGGTCAAGAGTGGCCGCCGGGTTCGCTGGAGAAGGCGATGCAGGAGGCCCTGGAGAACGATCGCGTCGATTTTGTGCGCCTTTTACTCGAAAACGGACTGAACATGAGCAGTTTCCTGACCATTCCGAGACTGGAGGCCCTGTACAACTCCAAAAAGGGCCCCGTCAACACGCTCGACTGGCTGGTGCGCGACGTGGTGCC
This sequence comes from Metis holothuriae, assembly GCA_028566655.1. Taxonomy (NCBI): domain Eukaryota; kingdom Metazoa; phylum Arthropoda; class Copepoda; order Harpacticoida; family Metidae; genus Metis; species Metis holothuriae. The sequence continues at coordinate 11,869 of JAOXNJ010264592.1, read as the reverse complement.
CAGGATGCCCAAGCACTACACATACACTCTGATTGACATCGGCTACGTGATCAATCAGCTGATGGGCTCGGGCTTCAGGTCGCAGTACACGCGACGCAAGTTCAGAGCCAAGTACGAGCTCTTGCAGGCGTCCAGGAGCGCCAATGGCGGCGACAACGGCAAGAAGAGAGTGCTCAAGAAGGCCAACACCGAGATTCACTTCAAGGTCATTCAATCACTTTCTCTTTGATATCGGTGCATTAATAAAATTTCCTTTTTATGATTGTACGAGTAGATCCCCACGGTGCATCTGAGGGACTCGTTGGGCCCGGAGACGCGTTCCGTGGCCGAGGAGTCGCTGAAGGAGACGCTGAAGGAGGTGTTCGAGCACCCCTTCAGCGAGCTGCTGGTGTGGTCGGTGTTGACGAAGCGCAAGGCCATGGCCATGCTCATGTGGCAGCACGGCGAGCAGGCCATGTCCAAGGCCCTCGTCGCGTCCAGGCTCTGTCAGGCCATGGCCGCCGAGGCCGCCGACGACGACCTCGACATAGAGATCTTCGACGAACTCACCAAGTTCGGGGAGGAATTCGGTAATGATAATTAACTTCCTTATGTCCTGCACAATACAATCAATACCTATGTTGTGGTTCTTGTCATGAATGGACACTTTTTTTTTAAATTGGCCAAAAAAAAAAGCCAAGTAAGTTTGGACACTTATGAACACTCTGTGCCATCTGTAGAGCAAATCTTTCGACAATTGTCCAAGATTCGCCAGTGATAAGTAGAGATGTGATGCCCGTGAAATCAATCTTCTAATGGCTGCTTATAAGTCGATTTTCAACTCGATTGACGACCATGACGATGAACAAAGTGTTTGTCTGACTGTCATTTTGAAGAAAAAGTCAAATATTTTAACATTTTTCAGACAAAAAAGTCACATTTTTTGAAAAATGTTGAATTTTTCGTTTTTTTCAAAGGAAAATTTTGTAAATTCTGTTTTTTCTTCGCAGTAAAAGCGCCTTAGAGGCCATGTAAGAAGCAGTGAGTAACCCAAAGGCTTGGCAGTAAGTAAATTCAAAGAATTACTAGCAAGAAAGGGAAGGAACACAGCTAAAGTGTAGCTGGTAGAGGTAAAAATGGACGTGCTTCAGAAATAATTGACTATGCTGTGTGGGAGTGAAACTGCCGTTCTTTAAGACTAGAAATAAAAAAAGGTGCATATTTTGGCCAAATGGTAAATATTTAAGAAATATTTTGGCTTTTGGAAAAAAAATAAAAATATTTTGGCTATTCTTGGAAAAATTAAACAAACATATTTTGGTCAAATTTGAAAAAAAAATTTTCCCGAGGTCTATTGAGTAGCCATCACAAGGCAAGAGTTTCATGATGGAGTTTCATGATGGGGCAAATATGGCAAGGCGCCTCATCATTAATGAATTTTTCAATAAAAATAATCGATCTCTGAATGGTTTTAGCGGAAATGGCCCTGAATCTGCTGGACTTTTGCTACAAGATCGACGACGACCTCACACAGCACCTGCTGACAGCAGCCCTGGAGAACTGGTCAAGGAAAACTTGCCTCAGTCTAGCAGTCATCGCCAACAACCTCAGGCAACAACTGACGTCTAATTACCACTCATCGCAGAGAAAGTTGACGAATTTTGCCTTAAAATATTTCGTGTCATTGCAGATTTCTGGCGCACCCTTTGTCGCAGGCGATTCTGGCCGACCTGTGGATGGGCGGCTTGCGGATGCGGAAGACGCCGGTCTTCAGGATCATCTTGGGCCTGCTCTTCCCGCTGTCGATCGCGCACATGGAGTTCAAGACGCAGGAGGAGCTGGAGCTGATGCCGCAGACCGAGGAGGAGCTGCAGGACCGCAACGACAGCAAGATCCACTCGCCCTCGAGCGGCTCCACCACCTCGTCGCACCGCAGCTCCATCGTGGGCGTGGTGGGCCTGCAGGAGGACGAGGAGGGCAGCATCGAACTGGGCAATCATCGATTCGAATCTAAAAGTAATGAAGAGATGGAGAACAGAGATTCCAATTTGCTTCAGAACGACGAGGCCCGTATGGCCTTCATGAACGCCATTTCGCCGCATTTGCGCAAGAAAACGCGACCGCTGAAGCTCAAGAAGAAGCTCTACGAATTTTATGCCGCTCCCATCACAAAATATTATAGTCAAGCCCTGGCCTACATCATCTTTTTGGCCATTTACACCTATACTTGCCTGGTGAAGACGCCCCCAGAGCCATCTGGACTGGAGATTTACGTGATGTGTTGCATGATCGCGTTCGGCCTGGAGCAGATCAGGGTGTTCGTGCACACGGAGCCCGCCGAGTTTTGGCACAAGGCTCGTGTCTGGGTGTCGGATACCAAGTGGAATCTCTGCGACACTGTGGCCATCATCACGTACATCATCGCCTTCGATCTGAGGATGTACGACTCTAAGCTCGTGCCCCATGCCAACGCGACCTTCGCCACCCTCATCTGCTACTGGTATGTAAGGAGCCTGAAGCTGATTGGCGTGAACAAGTACTTTGGGCCGTACATAACCATGATTGGCAAGATGCTGGAGAACATGCTCTACTTCATCGTGTTGTTGTTGGTCGTTCTCGTGGCCTTCGGCGTCTGTCGCCAGAGCATCCTCTTCCCCAACGAGGAGCCCAACTGGAGACTGATCAGACACGTCTTCTTCCAGCCCTACTTCATGCTCTACGGAGAGGTCTTTGCCCCAGACATTGATCCGGAGTGCAATCCAGACTGCACAGAATACGGAGAGTGCGGCGAATCCAAGGGTAATCAATCAATCAATCACTTAAATATCTCATATTCTTGCACAATATACGCTCTTGTCAGATGGAGAGCAAATGGTGCCCTGTCACACTGGCAGATGGATAACACCTCTGGTAATGACCATCTATCTGTTGGTGGCCAATATCCTATTGATCAACTTGCTGATCGCCTCCTTCAACACCATCTACAACAAGGTCAGCGCCATGTCGCAGCAGTTGTTCAACTTCCAGCGCTTCGCCATTGTCATGGAGTACGAGGAGAAGCCCGTGTTGCCCCCGCCCCTCACCATCATCTGCCACGTCACTCTCTTCCTCAGATACATCTACAGGTCAAACATTCACGTAAATTATAAATGAAATGTGTAGATTTCAATGAATGAGTTAAAAACAGACAGTGCAAGGGGTACAACGTGCGGTACGAGTCGGGCCTGAAGCTGTTCCTGAGCCCCTTCGACATGGAGCGGCTGTACGACTTCGAGGAGGAGGGACGCGACGGCATGGTCTGCGCCAAGGAGGAGGAGAAGCGCCTTGGCGTTGACACCAGACTCAAGGCCATCTCCGAGACCCTCGAAGCCATTACCTCAAAACTTCAAGGCAAAAAACACAATCTCATTAATATCTCCTTTTTTTGTGCCCATTTAAATACCCATTGACCAATTCAATTGAGTGATCAATACGAGTTGAATTGATTGGGCAGATCACGAGCGGTGGGAGGGCAACGTTACGGAGAGCCTGCAGAGCCAGGACTACCGACTGCAGCACGTGGAGGAGTTGACGAGCCAGACGAGCAACTACGTGGCCGTCTTGCACCGCCTGATGAGCAACAACAACGTCACGGCCACCAACGAGTTCGGGCTGAGCGACGAGCTGAACGTGGAGCGCGAGGACGAGCTGTTCAACGAGGAGCACATCGGACAACCCGAGGCCGCTCAACCTGAGGTCGGACCAGGCGAGGTCGAGAGAGTGGAAGAGAGTCCTAAAGTCGAGGAGGCGGAGCCGACGAAAACGATTCCGTCATCTTCACCCCTAGAGGAAGTCGTGATTCGACCAACTACAAAGCGTCGACCCAGATTGCAAGTGTCTCGTGCAGGCGCGAATAAACGCGGTGGCCATCACACGCCGCATTTGCGTAGTAGCAAAATGAATACGCCTAGAACGCGCAGGACCACCGAATCCTCGTTGGACTCCTTGACCAAGGACGAGCCCTGGCAGTGGCCGCAGCACCCGACCATCAACGTGATCGGCCCCGAGGGGGAGAGCGGCGAGGAGCAGGGACTGCAGATGAGAGACTTGGACGCCTCCGACCCCACGTCCAACGTGGCCAACTTGGGCCGCATGGTGTCGGTGGACACGGCGCTGTTGCCGAAGCAGTCGCTGTCGACGGAGCACGTGCCGACCAGACACTCGAGCAGCGACCTCGAGATGGCCGCCGTGAGCCCCGTGGCCCGGCGCCACCGCCATCACCACCACCACGGCCACCATGGCGGACATCAGCGACGTCGGGGCAGCAGTCTGAAGCAGAGACGGCAGCGAATCGCGCCCGACAAGCGAGAGTACACGTCCATCACGGACGAGCTGGAGTCGTTGATGCCAATGGACCCCACCTCGGGCGGCTCCACTCCCATGCCCGACAGCGACTGCCTCGTGCCCCCGGCCGTGCAGATCGAGACGGAGCAGCTGAACGAGGCCGAGGTCGAGCACTACCAGCTCATGGAGACCGTCATCCAGAGGAGGCTCAGAAGGGACTCCACCAATCTACAAGTATCATATTTCGTTCATTTACAATCATTGCAATCATTGATAATCATGTTGATTCATACTCTTTTTTTTTTCAAGGCGTCGTTGGAGGATCTGGCGGTGAGGTCGATCCACGGCAGCAAGGCGGAGCTGGACATCCTGGAGGCCAAGGAGGACGAGGAGTGCGTGAGGGAGGAGACCATGGAGGACATGGAGAAGGAGGAGCTGGCGGCTACAAAGCAGGAATAGGTTATTGAGCTCAAATTGAGCTGGAATAGAGCTCAAATTTCCTATAGTGGCCATAATATCTTCGTATTACTAAGACTACATTATCACTGAAAGACATAAAAGTTGTATTGATCTTAGACAAATTTAGATGAATTAAAGACATCTCCGTAAAAAGGTGAGTGAGTGCTTCAGTTGCTTTTGGCCAAAGTGTCTTATTAGTTCGTTTCCTTTGCTTTAACTTAATTAAGGGCTATTTAATGCGTGTGTCAAAAATGAAGTATTTTCTCCCGTCTGATAGTGCAGCAAGTAATCAATTAGTTGCATCTATTGCTGGCGTCCAGCGTGTCTACATATTGTACTTAATGTTACCGACCGCTTTTTGATATCAGTACTGCATCACTCCTTTCTTTGGGCAGAAATTAGTTTTCTAAGGAAACTGAAGGAGCATGACTTCCATGAAGTGAGAGAGAAAATAAATGGAAATACATACATTGTAAATATTCAAACTTTTGAGTTACGAGCACGTGCTACAGGACGTATCTTTACGAAAGAGTAGGAGTATGTAGGACTGCTGACACGAAATCAAGCAAAATATCCACTGCATCTGATAGGCTTAATCTGTCACAAATCACTGGGTGTCGTCTTTCATCATGTCATCGGTTTTCCTTATAGCAAAATTCACTCTGTTGAAAGGTTCTTGCGTGAAAATCCCATTTAATTAGCATCAACTTCCCCAAAGTGAATATACTCTTAACAGACAAAATAGAAAATTCTGGATCAAAACTCCCGGAGGATAAAGAAACTATTCCCATTTAAATGCTCAAAACTAAACGAACTTACAACAAGTTTTACATCAACAGTGTCTAGAAGTGAACATACATATATCATAAAGATGCCCATGTGACTATTGTGTGACAAATTGAGAAAGCTTTCACCACCATTATCGAGGAAGACTCAAGTGATCACGCCATGTTCAGGATTGCTGATTGTGTCACTAACAAGTACATTATTGTCTCCGTAGTTGCTCCTTCTCCGCACTTTTTGCACAAACGATGTAATCGCCTTTAGAGAGAAGCCAATCGTCTCCGGATCCTCAGAAGAGAGAAGTTGCGCATTCCGAATCACATCTGAAGGCTTCATCTCAGGATCATTCAGTGCCAGATCACGAACCTTGGTAAAACAAAATTCAATAATAAAAAAATTGCTTTATTTTTGAACTTATTTCAATGACGAATTCTAACTATGAGTTGGAGTCTTACATAATCCTTGAACTGGTGCCGTTTCGTCAGATTGCCATGTGGCGGCTTGTGGCAATGCTCAACGACGCTGTCCTTGAGAACACAGCTCCCATCAATTGTGGAGGTGAGTCGTCCCTTGCAGCCTTTGAAGCGATGCTTCACCGAGCACTTCCACTTGAAGATGTTCGTGTAGCCCGAGTGGCCTCGGCGAGTTTCGCTGCGCATTGAATTTCGATTAGGAGAAGAAGTTCACAAATGTAAAAATCTTTCTTGCCAAAGAGAATGTGAAGGGATACCCGTGATAAACGTGTCGCTTGTAGACGAGCATGTCCTTGCCTCTGCTCGTCTTGGAGAGCATGACGTCGTAATCGAGGTTTTCGGGACTAAAATTGGCTTTGGCCACCTTGGGCTGCATTGCTCCTCCATTACTGGTCCCATTTCTTCGTCCTTTGCCCCTTCGGAGCGTGGAGGCGCCGTACTCCTCGTCACTCTCGTTGTTGCTCTCGCACTCCTCCTCCCTCGGCTCCATGTAGTCCAGAACTTGGTCCAACTCAGCCGATCTCTCCTCCTCCAAATGGACATCCGTTGCCACCGGATCCTCCGCCGAAGTGCCTCCATTTTCCGGCGCATCGTCCCTCAAACTGGCCTCCCTCTGGAATGAACACACAAAAAGAGCATTAATATCAAAATCAAGCAAAAATGATCCTCAATTTCTCTCTAGATACCTTGATAGCGGCCTTGTTGGCTCTGTCGCCACTACTCCTATGGGCGTCCTTGAGCCCCTCGTCGACATCCGCAACGCGATTGGCAATGGTGCTCGTGGGCTCGATTGATTGATTGATTGGCTTGAGACAAAAGTCGTCGCACACGTTGTCGGACGCGCGCTCGGCCAGATTTCTGAGTCTGTCCTCGAGCGTGTCGATCTGCACGACCAGCTCGTGACAGAGGGGGCAGATGGCGCCGGCCTCGAACTCCAGGCTCGTGATGTGGAACAGCTTGAAGATGATCTGCAGCTGGGAGCACGGCGTCCGCTCCGTCGTCAACGACCACCCCTGGCTCCCCACCGACCCCGCCAACTGCTGGCACACCGTGCAACGCATCGCGCACTCGTGGGTCTCGTACACCACGATCACGATCGTCAGCACGTCAGCTGACGCCGCACCAGCTCACTCGTAGGCTCCAATCGACTCGGAGCCCGACCGAGTCCAAATTGCGGCGCCACCCAACACCAGCGCCGCAATTGTCCAGTCACTGCGAAAAGTAAACAAGCTCGAGAGTTGGCCTCGCTGCTCGCCGAACCGCGCGTCCTCTCCGAGTTCTGCTTCGTATTCGACTCGCACGAGCAGCTGCGCATCATGTCTCGCGGGTCGAGCGCGGGCTTCGACCACCACATCACCATCTTCAGCCCCGAGGGCCGCCTCTACCAGGTGGAGTACGCCTTCAAGGCGATCAACGCGGCGGGCAACACGTCCGTGGCCGTGAGGGGGCAGAGGGCCGCGGCCTGCGCCACGCTGCGGAAGGTGCCCGACAAGCTCATCGACCCCGAGTCCGTCTCCAACCTGTTCGCGCTGACGGAGAACATCGGCTGCGTCATGACGGGCATGACGGCCGACGCGCGCAGCCAGGTGGAGCGCGCCAGATACGAGGCCGCCGCCTTCAAGTACAAACGGGGCCAGGTGCGAGTGCAATCTCATTATTGGTTACATTATTGGTATTTATTGCGTCAATTTTACGAAGGACATGCCGGTGCACCTGTTGTGTCGTCGCGTCGCGGACGTGTGCCAGGTGTACACGCAGAACGCGGAGATGCGTCCGCTGGGCTGCGCCATGATCGTGGTGGCCATCGACAGCGACACGGGGAAGCCGTGCGTCTTCAAGTGCGACCCGGCCGGATACTATTCGGCCTTCAAGGCCGTGGCCGTGGGCGCCAAGCAGACCGAGGCCAACTCGTTCCTCGAGAAAAAGCTGAAGAACAGCGACAACGAGGGCGACGACAGCAGTCTGATGAGCGAGGAGGACGCCGTGCGCATGGCCATCAGCTGCCTAAGCACCGTGTTGGCGGCCGACTTCAAGCCCAGCGAGATCGAGGTCGGAGTCGTCTCCGTTGACAACAAGAAGTTCAGAGTGCTCCCGGAGGCGGAGATCGAGGCGCATCTCACCGCCATTGCGGAACGGGATTGATTGACTACTCCTCATTGATCGATTCCTTTATCAGCACTCTTTATCGATCTATTACATTGGGTCATTGATTGCTTTTTCAAGTTCTGGATGAGCCCATGAACGGAGGGCTTGGTCAACAAGAAATACACGTAACCGCCTAACTCAGCATTTTCTCCTCGTCTCCTGTACGTGTCCAGCATAATGACCATGCGCACGAGGTTCGCACGCTTCCAAGTTCCAGGTGTCACGTCTTGTACTCTCTTGTTTAAGAAGTTTGCTACCGTTGCTACCGCGTGAAGGATGCATGATGGACCCTTCAAGGACGTAGACGGAGAAGACGGCTTCATCGATGAGCATGCCTTTTTTCAGAAGTCACGATTCTGTCGCTATTTTTAGGCTTTTTTTCCACTTCTCTGCCATCTAAAATGCTGGATCACTAGCTTTGGTTTTTTGGCAAAACAATACAAAACACACGGTTTTTTTTTGCCCAGGTTATCAAGAAGTTAAGCAAATTCTCAAGCTAATAGTGTCAAGTCTAATCTCGTCTTACGTTTAGGCACGAAAACTTAGATTATCGCGTTAATCATGTCCTGCAACAAAACGGTCCACGCAACGACAGAACATCACGATGAAATCTGATGATCTTTGATTTGCTTCCGTCGTTGGTAACCGAACTTTTTTTTTGTCGTGCGTGACCGCACAAATTTGACCTTGTCATTTGTGCTGCATGATGAATGCATGGGGCTTTCAAATGGTATTTAAGGGGTCGAACCTGCTTTCAGAATCACCATTCGCCAAACAGCGTCAAGCTCAGAAAGGTCAAAGATAGCAGTCAAGATGAGTAGTCAAGTTAGCTCACTAGACATTTTGAAGCAACATCCTAGACAGGTGACAATTGTCCCAACTACTTTTTTCTTACTTGCTTTATTTAATTGTGGCCATTGTGCTATGTCACTTGGATTTGTTCATGCCCTAATATCGTTAGCGATCTGCAGATGAGTTTCGCCTTGGTTCTACATCTTCTGAGTGTAACCTGTGGGGTTGGAATCGGTTCGACCTCCGTCATTTTACACAAACTGCTAGATGAGGGAATCCTCAATGAAGAGGAAGGCTCTTGGTTTGGTAAGAAATAAAAAAAATATGTAGGGTACGTTTTATTGCTTTTTCTTATTTATTGACTATATAAGTACTCTGAGATATTTTTGGGTGAGTAACAGTACTTCTCATGTCCATACAGCAAGCATCTTCCTCCCTGGGCTGATCACAGGCTGCATTGTTGCTGGAATCTTGTCCAGTTGGTTGGGCCCCAAGACCACATCAACCATAACAGCTCTAGCTTTCATGGTTGGCTTACTAACCATTTCCATGGGACATAATCTGACAATGCTGTGCATTGGTCGCTTTGTTCTTGGTATGGCAATGACATGTGCCCGTGGGGCCACACAACCCTTCATATGTGAGTACAGTCATCCCGGACTTCGTGGCTTGCTTGGGTCCATGTTCTTCACCTTCTACTGCATGGGCTATGCTGCCTTCATTCCTTTGGGTCACATAATGAGCTGGAGAGTTGCTCTTTTACTTGCAATGATTTTGCCTGCCACAACATTTTTTTGCTCTCTATTTATGCATGAGAGCCCAACTTGGCTCTTGGCAAGAGGATTGGATGAGAAGGCTGACCAGTCTCTGAGGTTCTATGAAAGGCCCTTAGATGAGATTCCAGCAGAAATTCAGAGCATAAAAAAGTGCCTGGAGAAGCAACTATTAGCCAAGGAAGAATGCAAGAATATGAATTTCAAGCAGCATGTTCAAGAGTTTATAGAAGACTTTTTGCAAGCAAGCTTCCTCAAACCAATGTTTTATGTTTCTGTCTCTCTTTCCTGCATCGAATGGAGCAGCTTCCCAGTTTTGGCATATTATCTTGTGATCATTTTTGAGGTAAAATAAGTAATTCAAAAGTGAATGCTTAATTTCCAAAATTTCTTAATTTCTTCATACTAAACCAAAACGCTTTTATGAAAGAAGTGTACCTTTATTTGCATATTTATGTTATATATAGGAAACGGGTTCAACAATGGACCCATACCTTGCCTCGACAATTGCTGCCCTCAGCAGAATCATCTGGGCCTTGATTGGAAGTCAGCAATTCATGCTAATACATTTTCAAAAGTGCCAGAATATTTCTGCATGTCTTTATTTTCCAGGTGCATTGATGTTCCGCTTCCCTCGTCGAACTCTCTTCCTGGCATCCTCACCATTCCTGCTTCTTTCTTTGTGCGGACTGGCCACCTTTTGTCTGTTCACCCAAGATGACTCAGACTTGGCGCACATGTTGGCCACGGATTTCAACTTTTTGTCACTAATTCTCATCATGTCGACCCACTTCTTCTTTGCAATTGGCTATGGTATACTTAATTATGTTTTCTTTCATTGTTTTTTTATTGGCCCATTTTTAGTCTTTTGATGTGCAATTTAGGGAGTACTACTTTGGTCCTTCCTGGAGAAATATTTCCAGCCCATCTGAGCAGTGTGGGGGCATCATGTGCCAATCTGGTTGAATATGCGGCCTCGTTCCTGGCTGTCACACTGGCGGCACCAATGAAGGATGCGTAAGTTTATTTAGAAAATGTTATGATAATCAGTTATGTGTTAAACGAATTGTTACTGTCTTTAGGCTGGGTTTGTCAGGTCTGTTCTACTTCTATTCCGGTGTTATTATGCTCATGTTTGCCTTTGGGGCTTACCTTATGCCTGAGACAAAAGGGCTGACATTGAGAGAGATCCAAGAGAAATATTATCAGCCTAAGAAGAAGAAGGAAGAGAAAGTGGCCATCAACACCAAAGACATTGCTCCCAAAATGGTCACCAAGCTCTAAGTTGTCAGCCTATATTTTTCTTCTCATTACATTTACTGATGTATTGCACTCAAAATTAAAATCAGCTACTACATCACTGTCTTTAATTTTCATATTTACAATTACATGTATTAGTCTCAAAATGGTCAAAAATGGTCAGGTCAAAAAGGTCAAGTAAGCAAAAAATAAACGAATTCGTGAGGAAGTTGTGTGCAAAAAAGAGAGACATTTGTAGAAAATTATGCAGCAAACAGAGACGTTATGTGGGTATTAAGGAAAGGTTGACCTAAACGACTTCAGTCCCCTAGAAATCCCTTGTTTGATTTTTTTGACGAAAAATGTTACAAATAATATCTCTTTATCTTTTACTCATGAACAATTTCAAAGAATTTCAATTTCATCCAACTAAGAGCTCAGGACCTGGTAGCCACCAAAAAGGCAATGAAATGGTCCAGGAAACAAATGGCTAACAATAAATGGACCTTGATTTTTAGGCGGTGGAGGGATGCAAACGAACCCCACCAAGTTCGATCGATCGGCTGCGCAGTTTGCGACGACAACAACGGCCACGTGTCCGGTGCTCGGGAGCAGTTGAAGTAAACAATGGCGATGCAGAGCGTGTCGGACCCCAACCTCGTCAAGGTGGTCAGCGACGAGGAGCTGGCCGACGCCCCCTTCGTCGACAGCGCCGACTGCCTCGTGCTCTACCGGCCCAGGACCTCCAAGGAGGCCGTCTTGGAGGACGACGAGGAGCCCAAAGACTTCTACGAGCTCGTTGTTCGTGGCAACGACGGAGCCAATTTCAGGCACATTGCTCAATCACGGCGATCAATGCAATCAATCATTGTTAATCAACTTTATCTTTAATTGCAGTTTGCA
>JAOXNJ010264481.1:0-14391 GCA_028566655.1 Metis holothuriae | reverse complement strand
TTGGGACACTGATCCTCGGCCAGACAACCGGCAAAGGAAACCGACCCCTGACGACTGCCTGTTGTGCGATCCAAGGCGAACCAAGTATCGATCTTACGACCTGTGTAAAGAATTCCGTCTGAGGATCTGCAGGGCGACGAGGCAACCAGTTCGGGGATGGTGAAGGGCAACTTCTTCAGCGGCTGATGGGAGCTGCCCAACATGTAGAGCGAGCCGTCCTTTGGGTCCGGGAGGAATGCAGGCCTTTTTAACCAAAAGAAGAATAAATCCAGTAACAATCCATATTAATTGATTGATTGATTGATTGATTTAAAAAATGAGTACAGTTTTGGCTTGAGCTTGTCGTGGGGCGACTTGACGGCCGGCTCGTCGTCCACGCTCCACTGCACAAGGCCGGATTCCGCGTCCAGGGAGATGAGCGCTCCCGACAACGTCGACACCAGCAGCGAAGAGGACAGCGACTTGGACTGCATCGACTCGTCCAGCATCATCTCGAAGTCCTTCACCGCGTCGTTCACGTCCTGCATCAAGCACTTAAAATAGTAAAATAAATTTATTCAAATCTAAACAACTTGACTATTACTTGTCTGTCGGCGCTCCTGGTGGAGCCCACTGGATCCACGCTGGCGATGCTCAGAACCAACAACAACATCGCGGAGAATGAAGACGAGCTTGACACATTCATTGTTGTGTTCACAATAACACTGTTGAAGACCAACTACAACAAAGTTCTTAAAAAGATGGAATAAGGTGATGCAATGACTTCTGTGTTGGAAAATGGCGAATATCCTCGATCATCACAACGAAGACGAGGACGTGGTCAATCACGGCGAGACCCTCGACCAACTTCGACCAAAACTCCTCTCTCTTTACGAAGTGCGTCGACCACCTTGTTGTTTATTTGGCGAGGCGGAAGAGCAGTGGACTTAAATGCGGATGGATCGCGCCAAAAGTTATTTCCGTTCGGGTCGGGTCGAATCACTGCATTATTCAGCAACTTCCGATTCCACACACATTTTAAGCTGTGTTGGCCCAATTGAACTTTTGGCTTCCCATTAATTATTTATTGAAGGTACATAACTGCTCCCAATTTGATCGATTGTGGGCTAATAAAAGTGTTGCTAGTGTCTTTTTCGCTATTATACAGCAGAAACAAAGAAATACTTGCTAGAAATGCTGCAGAAAAGCTGTCCGTAGAGCAAAAATGCCTGTTATTTGCTACTGGAAACGCGTTCAAACTTCGACAGCGACTTCTAAATATACACTCAAGACATTTATAATACGCAATATTATTTGTTATTGTCGTACACGAATTGTCCCTTTAACAACGATGGCAAAATTATACAGGCATTCGATAAGGACGCCTTCGAATACAAAGAAGCAGCTTTAATGTTTTGGGTCTGCAGTGCTTCGTATTAGTGTTTGGTGTCGAACATAGTTTTGCTGTAGATTTCTCGCGAAGGGGCGTCGATTTCCAAGTTTCTGTGGTGGCCCAGAGAGTTGTAGTAACTGCGCACCTCCGAGAACTTGATCAAAGGATATTTCTCCTCCAGGGCCTGAGGGTCGAGGTCGGGGAAGCGCTTCAGCGTGTTTGACGCACGACGTAATTGTTGGCTAAACGAGACAAAAAAAATGTCAAAAATTGCCTTCATTTTTTCATCATTTGTATATGTACTTCTTTTTCACTGATTTTCTAACTCACAATCTCTGTCGCCTGATCTCTCTGTAGACCTTCTCCCTGTACCATCTAAAGAAGCTGAGGACGCCAGGGTGGAAGAATGTGCGTCGTCTTGACCTCAGGTGACCCTGATAACGCAGATTGCGCGACCAACTTACTGGGTGTTCTCGTTCCAAATAACTATTTTAAAAAAACATGATTGACGATCAAAAGCTTATTGAGAGAAATTTTAAAGAAAAATTATATTTTACCCTTCGTCGATGCCGAACGGACCGTCGACAATTTTACGTTCCTGCTCGCCCGATTCACCCACCTCCAGGTACCAGTAGGCGCGATTGCGCTCTCGAACCACCTCCTCCAAATTCTCCATACTTTCATCAACCTGTTCAGTAAACAATCGAAAGAATAAGTATTTCTTTTCTCTTGCCCATAGAAACTAAAAACGAATTTAAGTTAAGTGTGAACATGTTATTGGACCTTATCGATCCTCTCCTCATTTGGCATGTGCTCGTGGGCCTGCTTGTAGGCTTCGGCCATGGTCAGCAACATGTTGCGCTCCTTCAGCAGAACGTACCTAAAAACAGCCATTGACAGTATAGGTATATAGTGGAGTTATAAGTTTATAACGTATTTATATTCTTCCACAGCAACATCATTTTCCAAAAGTTGAAACTCTCAGGATTTACGGCACTTACCAAAGTTTGTGGAGATCCTCATTGGACTTGAGTCTGAGCTCGTCCTTTCTCCACGAGCGACCGACTTTCACCTCGGTCTTGCCCCAATTTTCTTTGGAGTCGAAGAACTCCATCAAGCCAGGTCTTGCGGCCGAAAGATGAAAGGGTCGAACTAAAACATTTCTTCCGTTGGTGCATCTGGAAAAGAGAAATCGGACATTAAAAGCGATCCCCAAAACTCGAGCATTTGCCTTACTGGAAATTGCGACCTAGCCGCAGAAGCTCTGGCAAAAGTCTCCGAATAGCAAGGCTCATTCTCTTTCCTGAAAGAAAATAAACAATTCTATCAATTCGAGAACTTAGGGAGAAACGTGAACACACTTGACGACTGCAGTCCTTATAGTATTCCAAAGGACCAGGATTAAATCACAGCACATTCATTACTCTTCTGCCACCTTCTTCATATTAGGTCCGTTTGCACTTTAATCCATTAAAGGTTCGCTAAAGTTTTCATCCTCCTCAACTCATTCGTCTTATTGAACAATTTCCTTCCTTTCTGCGATGTGAGTTCGATTTTTTTTGTAGAATTGCCTGAAATGGGCAAATCTAACGCCCTCAATGTGTCTGCAGAGAGCGACCGCAGTTGTCCTTGTGAGCTTCCAATGCTGCAGCACTGTTCCATAGGTGAGCAGCATGAAGGAGATGCCGTCAATATCATCAGCAAGCATGAAGTTGGCCAGGTGACTACAGTCCTTGGTTTCGGCTAAGAAGGCTGCGACATCACCACAAGTCCATTGCTCAGGGTTGGAAGCCAGAGTGATGTCGATGATGGGTGGAGGCGACTTGGGTCTCGTTTCCTCGAGAATGCGCTCAATCTCCTTTTTGTTCGATCTATTACTGTTCTTAAACACTGAACCGTAATCAGGCAGTCGAGCCCCTCTCGTTGTCATGCGATGATTCGGCTCCACACATTTCTTGACCTTTATTCTCTCCTCCTCATTCGCCTTTGTCTCCTCGACAGGCGACTCGCACCTGCTACTGCTGACGTCTTCCTCGTCTGCATCGTTGCCGTTGTCCTTCGTGTTCTCTTCATCGGAGTTGTCCTTGCTGTCCCCGATTTTCCTCTTCATTCCAAGTTGTTTGAAAGCGCGAAAGTTGCTCTGACAGTCGGCAGGACACGTTTGGCCATCGGGAACGCGTATCAAAGACACCAGATTGGGGCAAGCGGACAAAGCCTGACAAAGAGTGCGGCAATAGGACTCAACTTGGACAGCTTTTGTAGGCACTGCCACATGAGCTTGCAGATTTAGTACACGTGACTTGGCCTTGAGAGTTACTGAGACGAAATCGTTACCGACATTAAATGCTTCCTCCAGCCGCCTTAGAACATTGGCCGATCGGAAGGAGGTGCGCAAAAGGTGTGACAATACGTCAGCCATCACCAGACGCACTGATCCGGGACCCACTTGACGAGGTAGAGCGGACAATTTTGCCTTACTGATAAAACTTGAGCTGTAACACTGGTAGTTGAAGTAGACTGGAGGACACCAAGAAGAATCTGTATTTTTGGCAGGTGAAGTGAGAATTTTGGTTTCGAGAATATTCTGCGTTTCTGAATTCTTCGGCTGTAGCAATGATTTGGGAATGAGAAGAGGAATGCCGCTGCTCTGACTCCAACCAAGAGGGAAGAGACGCCAACTCTGAGCTGCCAGTGTAATGTCATTTTCAGTGCTACTACCAGTCAACGCTTTCAGACACAATACAGAGTCAATTATGCGAACAATCTTGTGCAATCGGCACTGACCCCTTTCGAATACTTCCACGACTTGTCCAACTTCAAAGCCTAAATCTTCAGCACTCTCCTTGTTGTCCTTGGTAAAAGTGGGCGTCATGAGACCTCTGCGACTGGCCTTGTGTCTTGTCTGCATCTCAAGCTCATTTTGTTCGTCTTTCGACTCTTTCGCAGATAAAACTGATTCCGAATGCTGCAAAAAGCCCGACTTGACTGACCAAGAGTCCTCCATCAGATTAGACGATTGTCTGTGAAAAAGTGAGAGTTCCTTCTTTATCAAACCGTGGTTAATTTCGACTAAGAAGTGCATGTCATCCAAGAGACGAGCCACGCGCCCACGTTTCACGCCCTCGTCCATCGTGACCACCTCCAATCTCGTGTCCAACTTGAGCTTGTGCGAAGCCAATTTGGAGTCCAAAAGATCACCGGGTATTGGAGATAAGTTGAGACTCTTAATGAAATCATTGGCTTCTCCTGGATGAGAACAAGGCATCTCTGCCGAAAGGTAAGAAGGCAACGCATATCGCTTCTTGTGACTGTGGGCGAATCCAAGAGGGAAGAGACGATGCGAAGTAAAGAAGACGTGCTCCACCCCCTCTTCATTGATCACAGTGTCGGGGTGCATCAGAGGCATCATTGTAAGGAGGCCATTGTTGTTGTGCTTGACTTGCACCAAGTAAAAGTGTCCGTGTCGATTGTCGCGCATCTCCGCCACCTGCCCCACCTTGATCCGGGCCGCGGGCGTGGCCGGCGCCTCCTCGGCGTGATGCAGGCCCACCGTTTCGACGCTCTCGTCCTCCAAGAGGTCCGCGGCCATTTGCTCGAAGTCGGCCAACGTGGAGAGGATGCGCGACGGCGGACGCAGCTGCAACCCCTGACTCTGGCACCAGCCCAGAGGGAAGAGACGCGTCTTGTGCAGGTCCACCCACAACACGTTCTACAATACGAAAATGCAATAAGAAAATGAAAAGAACCGTCGTCAGTGCAAAAAAAACAGAGTTAAGGTACGTGATGTACAGTGTGGTCGTCCTCGACGAAGACGAGCTTGGCCAGGGCGCCGAACACCTCGGTGACTCTGGCCATCCAGAAGACGTCGTCGGTCCTGTCGTCCTCCTTGGGCAAAGGGAACTCGACGATCATGCCGGACCTCACGCCGAAGTCGTCGGCCGCCTCCACGTGAGCAAACTGGGCTGGACTGGGCCCAAACAGCGCCTGCAGGTCCGTGTCCTCGTCCACCAACGTCTCCTCCGACGACATCGTCTCCTGCTTGGGCGTGAGGCTCTCCGTAGACGCCATCGTCGTCTCGGACGTGGCCGCGATCAGCCTATCGAAGTAGATCGAAATGGAGCGCTGCCGAATGCCGATCCTTCTTCACAATGTGCTTCTTCACAAGTCGCGTTTTGCACTGTAAACGATTGTTTAGTTTTTCGACCAATCAGAGACGAGCATTTCTTCGAGACGAATGACTCGACCAATCAGCGAGCAGTGAGTCTGAACATGTGCAAAACAGTAATGAAATGGTCACAAAAATCTGAAAACTTTTTTAAACAATAATGGCCATATTGGAACTGATTAGATAAGCTTATGCAAGGACCCTTCGAAATATATCGAAGGGTTCTTGGCTTATGGCATGTAGATCGTAAATGATTATGACTCAAAGCGAATGATGGGTTTTAATAGGTGATTTTTTAAATTTTTTTTTGCATGGATCTGAGAAGCGATGGATGGATGATGTAAATGGTTAGAATGATTGATGGCAAACGATTTCTTGATTATCGCAATGCAATCCAAATTGCGACAGCGTGTTTAACACACAAGTTCAGAATCATCTATCAATCAATCACTCTGTCAGTGTCCAATCTTCTTCACTGCTTGTGCCTTCATTAGAGTGCGTAACTAGGGCTGGAAGGCAATTTCACTTTCACTTCTGCAGGTCTACTGTACTTTCAATGTAGGTATGTGTTCACTACTTGACGACTAGTAGCAAGTCCACTTTGATTTGCTTTGTTCATAGCACCAATTGTCACTACTTGTTGCTGATGCGGTCACGCTTCCGTCTGCGTCTGCTTCTTCTCTAACTCGTTCTTGAAGTTGTCAATGTCAGCCTGGTTGATGTGGACAAAGAGGATGCCGTTGATGACGTTCAGCATATCCAACACACTGCTCATCGAAGGTGGCTGGATCTGGATGGGTGGTAGAAGCCCGCCCCCTCCCAGTTTGGACGTATCCACACCCTTGCCCGAACAGAGTTCATTCATCTTTTTCTAAAAGAAGTAATCAAAAATCCAGATGGTAGGCCCAATGGGCTTCATAAGTGATTTTCATTTAAGTTCTTAAAAGTTTTTGTCTTGCCTGTAGAACGACCGCCTGCTGAGTGAGATGTTTGAGACACTCGCTGCTCTCCTTGGTCTTGTCGTGCTCGTCTCCTAGCTGAGTCCTGTAAATAGCATAGGTCTCCTTCTCGTTGGCCAAGGCGGCTCTGAAGTCACCGAGGCAGCTCTGAGTACGAGCAACGAGGTGAAAGGCAACAGCCGTCTTGAGCGCTTGCTCACCAAAGAAGCGACGGCTCAACTCCAAAGCGTGTTTCAAGTATCGCAGAGCAAGCTCATATTCCCCCACTGCGTGCAAAATTAAGCCAATATTGGAGTCGATCAGGGCCACTTCAGGATGGTCAGCGTTGTGAACAAGCAGGCAAAGATAACGGGCTCTGTAGAGTAACTTGAGACTCGTGCTGATTTGGCTGTTGGCAAAAGCGTACAGCGCCAAATGAACGTACTCAGTGATGGTATAGGGGTGGTCGATTCCATTGACGCGCTCTGACATTAGCACAGCCTTTTGCTGTAGATTTAGAGCTTCACTAGCCTCTCCCATGATGTAGTTGAGTCTGAAAAACAAAACAACAACAAAGAATCAAGAAAGTGAAGCAACAGTTGGTATTAAATGGATTTTCTTTAGAGGTTTTGAGGAATATGTTTATCGACCTGGCAAGCATGCGTAGGCATTGGGCCATTTCTGGGTGCACAGCTCCATAGACATGGTTGAGCAGATTGAGTGCTTCGCTCATCAATTCATATCCTTCCTTAAGCAGTCCCTGTTGGATCTTGCTCTGTCCAGTTGTGTAGAACGTGTAGGCGTCAGACGCTCTAGGGTTGATGTGCTTTGCTCTAGGGAATACATTGAGTACATCCCATTCATTGAACACAGTGTTTCCTTTACTGGTGTCTCCAAAGTAGTCTCTCAGCAGGAGACAAATGCCCGTCTTTTGACTCAGTGATCTCAATAATGCCACCTTATGCAACTTAAAGTTGGAGCAGAAGTCATCAATGTTGTTCGCGTTGTTTACTTCGAGCTTGAAGTAGGTGTCCATCTCCTTCTTTAACATGGCAAACAACATGTTCGAAGTGAGGTTGAACCACTCCGTCTCCTCACCTTTATCATTGGTAAAGGTTTTGGAGCGAGTAACAGCCAACAATGAACTTTGAAACTTGCGTTGACCTCGTCCGCCAGCAACTCCTCCCCTCGCTCTCCTCATTGTTCTGCTTCCGCTTCCGCCGGTAACTCCCATGTTGTAGGTTGTAGCATTAGTGTTGACAGCAAAAAGACAATTCAGAAAGTGACTGATGGCCGCAGCTATGCATGTCAGATCCAATCCCTGGAGAAATGTTGCCATGACATGTTTGGCACTACGAATTAACACCTCCGACACAGCAATCGAGTGAATGTAGCTGAGTTGGGAGACTTTGCTGCTCATGTTGGCCAGAATACCCATGTAACGGACATTGATGCCTCTATTATGCAATGCCTCTGTCAATGTTTGGCCGTCCAAAGGAACTGAGCTATGATCCAGTGTGTCTCGAATAAAGAGAGGCAATTGGACACTAATGAGGAAGTCTGAAGCGTCACATATCAACGTCTTCTGTTTCGCTATGCGACTTTCTTCGTGGCTTGCATGACGAACAGAAGGAGAGAAGACATCGGGGTTAAATCTGATGTCAAATTCTGTTTCCTTCAAAGAACCAACTGCCTGAGCCGCTTTCTTCACAATGGCTTTGGTCGACTCCTCCATCTCACGTTTTTCTCCAGACGTAATGGAGTCGGTTAATGACTCTACTATTTTCTTGGCCTCCTCTTCTTCAATCTTCGATGAGGATGATGTCTTCTCCCCGACATCCCCACTTGGTTCCGCTAGCTCTTCTATTTTGAGCTCCTCTTTACCCTAAATCAAGAACAAAGAATATTTTGAACGATAGCGCAGGGAGATCATATAAAATCCGAAGAGAGGATAAATGTACGGGTATTTAATACGTCATGACTCATGACTACCTTTTCGTCGCTGACGTTATTTTCGTTGGTATCGGGCTTAATCTCGTCATTTTCTATTTTTACGGTCTCATTTTCGACATTGTTCATTTCAAGATTTGCTTTGATTTCGTTTCCTTCAGCCTTGTTATTTTCTTCTTGAGTTTTAGCGTTGTCGTTTTCGCCATTCTCTATCTTTTTCTGAGTGTTGTCTGTGCCAAAGAGGTCCATCTGTTTTTTGAGCCCTAGTTGCTGCAGCTGCACCGCGGCATATTTGATAAACATCATATATCTGGCCTCTACAAAAGAGTCAATCAGCTCCTGCCTAAGGCAAGCCAACTTGTGGCTGTGTACAACTGGGAAACCTAGCGCTTTAGCGTCCTTGCTCAAGGTCACATCAGGGTCGTCGAGTTCTAGGAAATTGACGTCAGGGGGAAAAGTGCGGAGAAGATCGAGAATGTAGTGGCGACCATCATTGCCGATAATTCCCTTGCACTCCACAGAGGAGCATATCAGCACCTGCAAAGAAATTAGCTTTAAGTTTCCTTCGGAACAAAAAGATATTACTATTTTAAATAACCTCTTCGTCCTTGTCATTGAGCACAGTGTGGGGCAGAATTTTTAGCTGATTTCCAGCCTTCTGAAGCAGATCGATGTATTTGGGATGTGTGACGATGGTTTTGCCGAAGTCAACTGAGCCATAGACAACACTTTGCTCCTGTTCTCTCTCCAGAATGCCCGGGATTATTGACTGTGCAGTCACGCGGTAGCCGCGATAATCAACGACAACGGTGCCCAGAGTGTAAAGGCCCTCAAGGTCTACTGCGTTGTACACCTTAACACCCTGCAAATCGTTTTTAGGCGCCACGAACGCCGCTGCGTCTCCACCCAAGTCCTGAGTAAAGAAAATTGGAATGTAAACATATAAGCCTTTGGAACGACTCAGCGGAGGTTACAATGTTATTTTACCTGGTAGTGATCCCTGACATCAAAGCCTAAAGAGAAAAAGATGTTGTTCCAAATGAACATTTGCATCTTGGCATCCTCTCCTGGATTGATGGCCATGACATTGCCATCGATGACGGCCACTGCACCACGCGTAGCGGCAGCCACAAAGTCGGCATGAACCTTGAACACTGCTCGTTCCCTTAGCAATCGCTCTGGCAGAGTTTTACGTGGCAACTCCCTAGTTGTCTGCAACTCTTCATTCCAATCTCTGGTCTGACCAGGGATGTGCTCTTCATAGCCCAGCTTGCTCGAGAACGCGTCTTCAGCCCTAATGGCATCTACATGATGCTCCAACTTTGGAGACAGCCAACTGTAGACCTGATACGGGGTGGCTACGCGTTCAAAGGGGTGTCTATTATTCCTCCTCTTATGCAGCGACGCGAGGTTCTTCTTGAATGAAGGACTCAGGAGATTCAGTAAGTCAATGAGACTGTGAGTCAAGGCGTAGCTCGAGTTCATGGTGGGGTCGAAATGCGTATCGCTCGACTCGTTCACAAAGAAGCCTCTCGTACAGCCGGTGATATGGAAGCGCTTCTCTTCCAGAGTAACGACCAAGATGTAGAGCAAGTCGCCGTGCAGCTTTCTCGGGCCTGGAGGAGGATTCCAGCCAGAAGGAGTGAGGATCTTGAGACAATTGAGCTGCGAATTAGACGAGTTCATCGAGTTGTGCAGCGGCATCAGAGGCAAACTTCCGACGCCGTCGTTCTCGGGCAAGATGTAGTCGGGCGGGGTGCAATCTATGCCGCTGGTCACGTCGTACTTGTTGTTGCCCCTCTTGGTGTTTAACAAGGTGTTGTTGTCGTTGCAGACGGTGGGCAGGAAGGCAAGAGAGGCCCCGTCCTGGCCGTTGTAGGCGTCTTGCAGGTCAGCCGACTTGAGCAGGTCACGCACGTGGCGCACGTGGATGCGCGCCTCCCGCACGCTGTAGGGCTCCTCCACCACGCGCAGCACGGAGTTCGGCTTGAGGTTCTCGATGTTCTTCAGCTCGGCGAAGTTGTCCAGGCTGACGTTGCCAAGCTGCAGACTGAAGCACGTGCGGTGGCACGTGTCCTCGCGCTCCAAAAGCAGCTGATGCAGCTCCTGCACCAGCTCCACCGACGACACCTAGGTACAGTCGCATAGCACACTCTTAATGACACTTATGTTGATCCAAAGAGGTCTCGAAAAGCATTTTGAGACCTCTTTGGTCAGTCACTTGAAAAGGGAATACGTAATGTAGATGACATACTTGGACGGCGAAGGGCTCCACGTTGGGCGGGGCGATCTTGAGCTCGAAGGTGGTCTCGGCGCCCAGCGCGTCCTTGGCCTCCTCCTCTTCCCCCTTCGTCTCCTCCTTCTTGTCATCCTTGTTGTTCGTCTCCGGGCTGGCCTCCTTGGCCTCGGTGTCGGTCTCCACGCTCATCTCGAAGGCGAGTGCACTCACGCGTACTCTGGCGTTGTCTCTCCGAGCGACCACGCTGCGTGCTCCCTTGGGCCAAGCAGCAGGCTCAGCGAGCACGCTGTCGCTGACTCGCTGCTGTTGCTAGTGCTGCTACAGCGCGATCTTTGTTTACATTTGCGGGTCAGCTGTCGCGTCAGCTGACGCTTCCGTTTCCCGCGCCCCGCCGCAAACAACAACAAGCCGTCTCTCGCCGATTCGTCTTGCAGTTCTCGAAGGATATTATGGCCGCCACCATGAACGTGCCCGCGTTCATCGACGTGGGCGTGGAGGAGCAGGCGTCGGAGCTGCGGGCCTACCTGCACAAGTTGGGCGCGAGCATCCCGGAGAAGGCGCCGGCCGAGTCGACGCTGGAGTCGCAGCTGTCGGAGATGATCGAGGTGTGCGACAAGGTGTTCGAGAAGGCCGAGGCCAAAGAGGTGGAGGAGCTCTTCAACGGCGTCGTCTCCATGCTCGCCGTCGTAATTGACGATCCACATCAGTCATTAGTGTTTTCTCATGAGGATTTATTGTAGAAATGTTTTGATGTTGTCCTCTCCCCTTGTAGGTCGAGGGCGACGGCTGCGAAAAGCTGATCCTCAAGTTCTGCTCGAAGCTGAGCCGGGCGCCTTCCGTTCCTCAGGCCTTAGCCTGCGTCAAAGTGTAAGCGATTAGCGATCTCTTTTCCTTTGCTATGGTCAAGCCTACATTTCGCGGCCGTTTACCACTTCGCAAATGCAAATGCGATTGCCGTTGTGTTTTTAATTCCTTTTTGCCCTGCAGGATGTACGCCCTGTATCAGTCGCTGCCCGAGTCGAGCTTGCTGCGTGCGAGCGTATACTACCATCTGCTGGAGTTGGCCTCCAAAACCGAGCAAGTTGATCTCGTCTTCAAGGACACGGAGACGTTCAAGCAGCAGTTCATGGGGCCCGATCGGAACGCTGAGAACGAACAGCTTCAAAAGTTACTCAGAGTACTGCACGAGGTTCTTTTGGCTGCAAAGAGAAGGCAAGAAAATTTAAGGGTTTTTTTCGTGAGCCTTTGCGACTAGTGTTGATTTTTCTGGTTATTTGGCAGTGAGGATGCCAGCGAGGTGATGATCTTGTTGCTGGGCACCTACACCACCGAGAATGCGAGCCAGGCCCGTGAGGAGGCGCAGAGATGCATCGTTGCGTCTCTTTCTGATCCCAACACGTTCTTGCTCGACCATCTCCTCCAACTAAAGGTTTTAATCACCTTTTCTTCTTAGTCGTCTTAATCGTTTTGCTTTCAAATTTATTTGTGTTTACAGCCAGTAAAGTTCCTCGAAGGCGAATTGATCCACGATTTGCTAAAGATCTTCGTGTCCGAGCGCTTGGAGGGATACCAAAAGTTCTACGAGGCCCATTCCAAGTTCGTAGACGATACACTTGGGCTCAACCACCAGGCAAATGTAAGGAAGATGAAGCTTCTCACCTTCATGCAGATGGCGGAGACGAAGTCTCAGCTGACCTTCGGCGAAATCCAGCAGCACATTCAGCTAAACGAGGACGAGGTCGAGGACTTCCTGATTGAAGGTAAGCCTTTTGAACACCAATCTCTGCTTATCTGTCCCACTAACAAGTGATCAACTAAGCAAAACAAATCTTTGTGTATTTCAGTGTTGAAAACGAAGTTGGTGAGAGCAAAGTTGGATCAGGCGAACAAGTGTGTGAACGTTTCGGCCACCATGCACCGCACATTCACAACACAGCATTGGCACCAGCTACACCAGTTGTTGATGACATGGCGGTCGAACCTTAAGGTGATGAAGGATCAGGTCGGTCAACTGGCCACCGCCCAGGTCGAGCTTATTGAGAACGAGTTGAAACGTAACCTTTAAACTTTGTACCGTGCTCGAAATGTCACTCCATTTACAACGATTCAATAATAAGCTGAAAAATAATGAAGTTTCAAATGTATTAGTGCTCGTAAAATTCATTATTGCTTGGTTAACAGCAGTGAACGCACTTGAGAGAGTTCTTATTTCAGAGTAAATTTTTCTTAATTAATTGGTGTTACTGCTTCTGATTATCATTAGTTGTTTTTCCCACACTCATCATGTCAGAAAGTGCTGCATGCTTGAGCGAGTTGCGTCTGTTCTATCTGTTGAGAAACTTTAAAATGGTAGAGTATTTCATCATCCACATTTCTAGGTATGCATTCATGGTCAACTTCAGCAGCTGGAACCAGGTGAGAACTACTTCTAGGATTTATGTATGCATTGCTGTCAAGGCCGAAGAAGAGAGAGCAGCGGTCAAAAGAAAGCCATCTTGTTGCTATGTTCTTGCAAAACCCGTTCCCCTTGTGATGTAACCTGTCAATCTATCTGGTCACCCCTTCCTGTCAACTCCAAGGTTATTATTAGACCTCGGAAAAAAGTGAAAACTTAAAAAATTAATTTTAAATTATTTTGGGCATTTTGGACAAAAAAAATCATTTTGCAATTTTTGACCAAATTTCAATTATTTTGGCAATTTCAGGGCAAAAAACTGGAAATTTTGGCAAAATTTGCACTTTCATGAATCTTTTTGGACATTTTAGAGAAAAGTTTCGAGAAATTTTTCATAGTACAAAAATTTTTAAAAATAGAAAAATTTCCAACTTTTTTGCCCCATCTTGAAATAAAAAACACTAATATGGCTAAAAATGATCACTTAAAAATAAATTATTTTTCCAAATTTCTTCACTTAAAATAGATTATTTTGTCAAAATTTTTAACTTTTTTTTTCTGAGGTCTAGTTATTATACATAAGGTTGGACCATTAGCAGTATAGGCGGCCGGCAGCCGTCTTGGTTGCATAATTGGAGGCAAGGTTCAAATAGTTCAATACATACAAAAAGGGCTGCTTTTGCCAAAATCACACTTTCCTCACGTCTTTTGACTATTTGCCACTAATAAAAGGTGTTGAGATACTTTAAATGTAGCAGAGGTGCATTCAATAAGTAGAAAAGTACTGTGTCTTATATTTCACTACAGGGAGAAAACAAAATCTAATCTAATCTAATCTTATATCATATAAGAAACATCTATAACTTGGCCATTCCTAAACCTATCATGTAGATTTGCAAATGGACCTCCAAGTAATTTAGGAGTGCATAAGGCAATTTCTTTGTTACTGCAAACTCTACTTTAAAAAATGGTCTTTTTTTACCGTTCCTTCTTTGACTTTAGTACTGCAGTAGATCGCGTCGTGCGTCCACTCGCAAACATCGTAGAAAAACGGCTACGACAATAAATCGGCTACAATAGGGCTAGGCCAGACACCTAGAACCACACCTACTGTGGAGGTCTTGTGAGAACCCAAGTCTGGTCTTGAATGCTGATGGTGTATTGCACTCACAATTGCCCTTATATAGCAGCCACAGGCACTAAACAGTTACAGTCCAGTCTAAGGTTTTTTATTTTCCCGGAATTTTCACTTCCCGGGAAAGAGGGAAATGAAAGGGACTATGACTTTAGGACTACGGACGAACCACTACGTAGTTGTTCAAGTGGACGAAT
>JAOXNJ010264148.1:0-14402 GCA_028566655.1 Metis holothuriae | reverse complement strand
GTTGCAGTCCTCATTGTCCTCGTTGAAGTTGTTGTTTCAAAAAAAAAGGTCGTTGAAGTCGTTGAAGTCCTTGCAGCCATTGAAGTCGTTGTTGTTGTTGAAGATGTTGATGTCGTTGCAGCTAGTCCTCGTTGTCCTCATCCTGTGACTCTTGCAATTCTTCTTCCTCATCAACTTCTTCTTCCTGATCAACATTGCCTTTGCTATGATCGAAACCTAGCTTGATCAACTTCTTCTTCCTGATCAACATTGCCTTTGCCGTGATCGAAACCTAGCTTGATCAACTTCTCCTTTCTGATCAACTGGTTCTTCCTGCTCAACTTCTTCTTCCTGATATCTACATATATATCAGTGTCGCCTTGATCGAATCCATGATCGAGTTCTTCTTCCTGATGGACTCCTTTGCCCTGATGCACTTCTTCTTCCTGATCTCCTCCTCCTTCCTGGCGCCCTCGGAGTCATTCTCATCCTCGTCCTCGTCGTCATCGTCATTGTCGTCGTCGTCGTCGTCGTCGTCGTCGTCGTTGAAGTCGTTGCAGTTGTTGCAGTCGTCGTCGTTGTCGACGTTCGGCAGTGGGGGCTATAAAATAGATGTCAATTCGAACTAATTCCCTAAACGCTCGCTTTAGATCTTTTTCCCCCATTCCACGATGCCCTCAGCCGCCATTGTGTCGTTTGTTACTATTACGTAATCATGAGCCGTTTAGGTCGCTGTCGAAGGCAGGTACGATTTTGCCGTGTGCCGTTGGCATCGCACCGGCAGCCATTTTGTGTCAGTTGAGTCCTCGGCTGTTTGCCCTGTTCCGTTTGTAATGTTCCAAAAGATTTTCACCCAATGACAGAAGCCTTCAGTAAATAGTGTTAGTGTTTTTTACTTTTACCACTTTTAGTGTTTTTGAATCTGCCCTTACGATTACATATTTTCCTAACAAGGCAATAATAAAGTACTTGATAATGATACGTACGAGTAAAGAAATCCATCAGAAAAGATATAAAAAACACTTTATTTTTTATTGCAAAGCTTTTTGTACAGGAAGCAGCAACGCCTCTTAAGGAACTTGTTAGTTCCTTAAGTGCTTATAGTGCAAATGTCGATTACCTGACTAGAAATTAAGTTGCTTCATCTTAGTTAATTACATGTAATCTTGCTGCGTTTTAGTGGTTAATTTCCATTTCTTCAATCCAAATTTCCTTAATTGGCAATCACATAAGGTGGCGCAATCCAACAAAATGTAGGTACAGCATATAGCGAAGCCACAATAGTAGTGGACTGTACGAAACAGTAATGAGAAAGGGTCATACACCTTTTTCAGTGTTGTCAGCAGCGGCTACAAAGGCAAACGTAAACAAACATTCGCGTCTCACTCTCAGTTAGTCGCCCGCTGATCAACCCACGTGTTCGAGCTCGTCGTCGCCAATCAACTGACGAGGTACTCAATCAATCAATCAAGTCAATCAATCAATCAATCAATCAATAAAGTCAATCAATCAAGTCAATCAGCTCTTTTTAGTTTGTTTAGGATGTCTGGCGGCAAGCGTCTTCCTTCTGATCCTGGCGTGGTTCGCAACGTGTGCATCCTTGCGCACGTGGACCACGGCAAGACGAGCTTGGCCGACCAGTTGGTCAGCTCCAACGGCCTCATCTCGGCCAGATCCGCGGGCCAAATTCGCTACATGGACTCGCGACAAGACGAGCAGCAACGCGGGATCACCATGAAGACGTCCTCCATCGCCCTGGTCAGCCCCGACAGACACGTGGTGCATCTGATCGACAGCCCGGGTCACGTGGACTTCACGGGCGAGGTGGTGACGGCCGTGCGCATCTGCGACGGGTGTCTCCTAGTCGTTGATGTCGTCGAGGGCGTGCAACCCCAGACGAAAATCGTCTTGGCCACGGCCCTGGCAAATCGTCTAGTTCCTATTTTGGTGGTGAATAAGATGGACAGATTGATTGTGGAGAGGAAATTGACCTTTAACGAAGCCTATTTGCATCTTAAAAGACTCATTGAGCAAGTCAATGCCCTAGTGGCCGAGTGTCACGTGCTCAAGGACGCCTTCAATGAAGAATTTGAACTTAAGCAATCTGATGAGGAACATGATGTGTGGGATGAGAGTGAGAGACCGGATTCGTATTTCGAGCCCGAGAAGGGCAACGTCATCTTCGCATCTGCTACTCACAATTGGGCCTTTGATCTAACCACTTTTGCAGACATTTTCGGACCCAAGCTCAATATAGAGAAGGAAGTTTTGAAGAAGGCGTTATGGGGAGACTTCTACGTCAAAGGGGGAAATATCGTCAGAGGAGCCTTACAAAAGGTCAGTATTAAGTCCTCTTTCTATTTTACTAATGATACCTTATGTTTAATTATTAGACACTAGCAGAATACGGTCACTTCTTTTCCCTCTTCTGCTGCAGTGTCTGTACCCGGTTTTGATAGACACTTACAATTTTTTTAAAAAAATCTTCATTTAAACATTTCCTTTCTTACTACCTACTTCAAATTTTATCTTTATTTTCTCTTCTTTCTTTTCTTTTCTTTTTTTCTTTTCCTCCTCTTTTACAGTGGTGTCATCGCCAAAGAGATGAGAAATTGGCGAGATTCCCAAACTTGTCATTGCAGTCAGTAACGTTATGTACCGCACGCACACTCACATAGAGTTTTATATACAGTAGATTATAGATAATGTTACGTTACTAATCATGCGTTATGTTTATTAGACCTAATGTTGAAATTCCGACTTTTTTCTATAGGGCAAGCCGTCTTTGTTCGAACAAATGGTATTGTCGAACGTGTGGAACGTGTACAGCGCGCTGGACGCCGGCTCGGAGTCGAAGGATCGTTTGGCCAAGATGGCGTCCAGTCTCAACGTGGAATTGAGTGCACGTGAACTCAAATCCGAGGATTCTTTGTCACTCATTAAGTCGATTTTGGCCCAGTGGATCGGAGCTGCTAAGTGCATTATGCGAGTCATATGTGAACAGGTGCCTTCACCACAACAATTGAGTCCGGAGCGCATTGAGCGTCTCATGGGCTCCAGTATGAAGCGTTTCGAGTCCTTGAATGAGAAAACCAGGGCTCTAAAAAGCGATTTTCTGGCATGTGACAAGGAAAACGACAAGTTGATTGTACTTGTCGCCAAAATGATGCCTATTGATACGAAACTGTTGAATGTGCAGCAGAGAAGAGAGGCTCTGAGTGAACAGGAGCGCAGAGCCAGACGGGAAAAGTTGCTGCAGGCAAGAAGCGAGGCTGAAAAAGAGGAGAATGAAGAAAAGAAGAGTGAACAAAAAGCAGAAAGAAATCCTAATGAATCTTTGAGCAATTCTACTGCAGTTGCTTCGCAGTCGGTTTCGGAGTCGTCCACTTCTTTATTGGCCTTTGCCAGAGTCTTTAGTGGAACTCTGACACCGGGACAAGAGGTTTATGTGCTGGGACCCAAACACGACCCCGACCAAGTCGATTTTGAGCACATTTCCGTGGATGATTCGTGGTGTCTTCGAAACAACCCGAAGAATTCGAGTGTTTTCAAGGCCAAAATAGGCCGTCTATTTCTTCTCTCAGGTCGAGATGTTCAGGAAGTTCATTCAGTCTCTGCCGGCCATGTGGTAGGAATTGCAGGATTGAGTGATTATGTGCTCAAATCGGCTGTTTTGAGCACCGAGCTCTGTTGTCCTCCCTTCACCGATTTGAGTGCCAGTGCAGTGCCAATTTTGCGAGTGGCCGTTGAGCCCGTGTTGTCTTCGGATCTGGGCAAGTTGGCTGAAGGATTGCGATTGTTGGACCAGGCTGACCCGCATGTACAGATTGAGATGACCGACAAGGGCGAGCACGTGTTGGTCACGTGTGGTGAGGTGCACTTGGAGCGCTGTATAAGAGATTTACAGGAAAGTTATGCTGGGATCGAGGTGAATGTATCGGCGCCAATTGTGCCTTTCAGAGAGACAATTGTGCCTCCCCCCAAAGTGGACAGGGTCAATGAGGCTCTGGGGCATGAAAACAGACTCATTATGAAGAAAACCGAGGAGAGTGCTGAAAACAGTGATAATGAGAGTGATAGCTTTCTTATTCAGGCAAGTACAAGTGATAAGACTGTCGTTATTAGACTCAGAGCTCATCCTTTGCCCAAAGAAACAACAAAGCTGTTGGAGAAGAACGAGTTGACTTTAAAGTTGTTGATGCACCAAAAGTCAATTGAAAACGATGAAAAGCTCAAGGAATTCAAGTCAGTATTGAGTGCAACATTGAGGAATGATGACTTGCTCTCTGATTGCGTTGACAAAATATGGTCATTTGGACCGCGTCGCACCGGGCCCAATTTGCTTTTCAACGGAATCGATGCCTACAAAAGCCGCAATGTTTGGTCAAGTAAGGAGGATAATATTGAATCTTCATTGCGTATTTTGGATTCTTATATAGTGAATGGCTTCCAATTAGCAACTTTGAGTGGGCCCTTGTGCGAGGAGCCGATGATGGGCGTGGCCTATATAGTGGAGAACATTGAGATCAAGGACAACAAGGCGTCCAAAATGGCCCTGGGTCAATTGGTGACAGTAATGAAGGAGGCTTGTCGCAAGGCGTTCCAGGCTCATCCCCAGAGATTGATGGTCGCCATGTACGCCTGTAGCATCCAGGTGAAGGTCGAGGCTCTGGGAAAGTTATTTGCCTCACTTAATATGAGACATGGGAGAGTTGTGAGTGAAGAGATGATCGAGAATTCGTCGACCTTCAATGTTCAAGCCTTTATTCCTGTCATAGAAAGTTTGCAATTTGCTCAGGAAATCCGAAGGCAGACTTCGGGTCTGGCCCTGCCCCAGCTGATATTTAGTCACTTCGAGGTCGTCGATCTCGACCCCTTCTGGGAGCCGGAGACGGAGGAGGAGCTGCTGCACTTCGGCGAGAAGGCGGACGCGGAGAATCAGGCCAGAAGATACATGAACGATGTCAGGAAGAGAAAGGGGCTGAAGATAGATGAGAAAATAGTCGAATTTGCAGAGAAACAACGCACTCTTACCAGAATGAAGTAAAACAAAGTGTTCAACCAGGATTGAAACTTCTGTAAGGTGTTAATCAGTGGGTTTTAAGAGGCAAAGAAAAGAGACAATAAGGTTTTAAAGGGAGAATACGTACGTATGATTATTTTAGGATTGATGTCCAAAAAGTGCTCGTTGATACAGTTTCAATTACTACTGTCCAGTTGATACAGGTATGAGTATAGACCATTTATTTATGTAACTTTTCCTTTAATTACACATATATTTTCTTTTTTCAAGCTCAGCACAAATTTATGTGGAGATCCCTTTTGAGCACGATGAGCAAGAGCGGCTTGAGCATCGGCACGCACAATGGCATTTTCCACTGCGACGAGGTGCTGGCCTGCACGATGTTGCGGCTGATGTCCAAGTTCAAGGAGGCGAACATCGTGCGGTCGAGGGACCAGACGGTCTTGGAGAAGTGCGACATCGTGGTGGACGTGGGCGGCGTCTTCGACCCCAATACAAACAGATATGACCACCATCAGAACAGCTTTGACCATTCCCTGTCCTCGTTGATGTCGGACAAGAAGTACACCACGAAGCTGAGCTCCGCCGGCCTTGTCTACGCCCACTTCGGCCACCAGGTCTTGGCCGAGGTTCTGAACCAAGATGTGAAAAGTGAGTTGGTGCAGTTGTTGTTCGACAAGGTGTACGAGAACTTCGTAGAGGAGGTGGACGCCTTCGACAACGGCATCGACACCCACGACGGCCCCGCCAGGTTCAAGGTGACCACCACTCTCGGCTGCCGCGTGGCCAATCTGGGGCCCAATTGGAATGACACCCATCAAGATTTCGACCAAGGTTTCTACAAAGCCTTGGATCTCGTTAGAACGGAGTTTCTAGACAAAATCAATTACTATGCCAAAGTGTGGTTCCCTGCCAGATCCATCGTGAAAAACGCCTTCGAGAAGAGGTTCGAGGCCCATAACAGTGGGCGCATAATAGTGCTGGAGAAGGGTGGCTGTCCCTACAGCGACCACTTGTACACCTTGGAGAAGGAGTTGGACGTGGAGCCCATCCTCTTTGTCCTTTTCACCGACACCAATGGCCAGTGGAGAGTTCGAGCTGTCTCGGAACAATTCGAGAAATTCAAATTAAGATGTCCCCTTTTATGGAAGGGCTTGAGAGACAAGGAATTGGACGAGGCCAGTGGAATTGACAATTGTGTTTTTGTGCACGCTTCCGGATTTATTGGGGGGAACTTGAGCAAGGAAGGGGCGCTCAAAATGGCTGAGAAAACCATGTTGGCCAGCAAGGAGTGAGACTTTGATAAGAAGAGAGTGTGAGGACGTGACGATTGTGACTGAGCCTAGAGTGCTACCTTTGTAATCTTAATGATTTGGGTATAAAATTCAATAAATAAAAATAAAAGTATTTTTTTCTTAATTGATCTCTTTCATTTCAAGGAGTTCTTTAGTTTTCTTAACTTGTTTTAGTCCTTGAAGCTCGATGAGGTAACATTTCACTGATCGATGCTATCGATAAACAGTTGAGCTGTACATAGGTGTTAAATCATAATTGGACTAGTATTAGCTACTTCACAACTAAGCAAATAATCCTAAACCATAGTTGTACAAATAAGTAATGTAGCATTGCATCAATTAGTTCAGTTGTGATAAGAACTAACGTTGCCCATTATCGTTGTCTCATTAAAAGGAAATTCTCAGTTTGCTCCCCATTAAAACGAAGTTGAGAAGAATCAATTTTCTCATGGAGACCAAAGGTCAGCTCATAATAACATGTGTGCATTTGTCGTCCATCTTTGATGTTTTGCCTGCTTTCTATTTGTACAGTGTTTTGATAACAGAAAATATCTTTTGTTGCAGACTGGCTGAGATTTCACGTGCAAAATCGAAGTCGTCGAGCCGAGATGAAGGCAATACTCTATGTACTGCAAGTACTGTTATTGTTGTTGGTGGTGTCCGGGCTCTACCACATCTTGCCGTCTTCCAAGCCGAACTCGCCCTTCAACTCCACGTTGGCCATGGACAACCTGCACAAGTTGACCAAGTTGGGCCCGAGAGTGACGGGCAGCAAGGCCAACGAGTACGAGGCCGTGGCCGCGCTCAAGTCGATGCTCAAGCCCATCATGGAGGACGAGGCCAACCTGAACCACATCGAGTTGGACGTGCAGATCGCGGACGACTCCTTTGCTGTGAGAAAAACGACGCACATCTTCAAGCAATTGCAGAATGTCATTGTCAAAGTGTCCAATAAGGAGAAGAAGAGCAATGAAAGTGTCCTTATCAACAGTCACTTCGACTCGGTTCCCCTCAGTCCTGGTGCAAGTGATGATGGCATTAATGCGGCCATAATGATCGAACTGACGAGATGTTTGGCTAACATCAAGTTGGACAGAAATGTAATACTGTTGTTTAATGGGGCCGAGGAGACGGTGTTGGCCGCGTCCTACGCCTTCGTGAAGCAGCACAAGTGGTTCGAGCAGGTGAGGGTCTTCGTCAACCTCGAGGCCGCCGGGGCCGGGGGCAGAGAACTTCTCTTCCAGGCAGGACATCCCGACCTCATCGATGTCTATGTCAAACACGCTGTACATCCCAGTGCAAGTGTTGTAGCACAAGAAGTGTTCCAGGCAAAAAGAAGCTACTAAAACTCAAATTTTTCATTATTAAAAGTTTCTTTTTTGCTTAATTTCATGTTGTTTTCGTAGAACGGCTTGATTCCGTCGGACACGGATTACCGCATATTCCGTGATCACGGGCACGTGTACGGTCTGGACCTGGCCTTCGTGCGCAACGGGTACGTGTATCACACGCAGTACGACGACGAGGACCGCGTGCCCCTCGGCAGCGTGGAGCGCATGGGCACCAACGTTCTGGCCATCGTGGAGCACTTGGCCGATGCCGACACCGCGTTGCCCAAGGTGAGCGAGGAGAGCAACGAGGAGACGCCCGTCTTCTTCGAGGTGCTCGGCCACCTCAACCTCAGCTACAACTTCGTGCTGGCCATCATCATCAACTGCTGCTCCATCATCTCAGTGTTAACAGTCACTGTAGTAGATCTCAAGGAGACGACCAAGAAGACCGACAACAGCTACATCAGATTGATTTTGACCCTCTTAGCCTTAATATTCACCGACATTTTAATACTTGTCATTTGTCTCTTCTTCGTTTTTGGCCAAGCTATGCTATTAAAGACACGTAATGCCACTATGGCCTGGTACAGCAGGGATTGGTTGTTAATACCCATGTACAGCTTGCCCATGGTGACTATTAGCTGGGCCATTTACTACGTGGGAGTGCAGCTGGCCACGCCCAAGACGCTTCGAAATTCTCAGGTTTTTACTAAATTTTTAAGTGCTTTTAATTACTTTTTAATTACTTTTTATTTAATTAGTTTAATTACTTTAATTGCTATTTTTGATTAACACTTCAATACTGTTTGCAGTTGACCAAGTTGTGCATGGACGCCCATCTCCTCCTGCTCGCCTTCTTGACGGCCTTGATGACAATACTCGGAATCCGTTCCTCTTACTTGGTGGTTGCTTTGATGCTCTTCTCCTTATTGGCGTCTTTGTCAGAGCGTTTATTTAGGAAGTGTTCAAAGGAGAGGAAGTGGATAAGTGAAGTTTTCGATTGGTTGCCATTATTGAATCCTCTGAGAATTTTGCCTCTACTAATGCTGCTTTATTTGGCCATTGTCTTCTTCGGATTCTTCGTGCCCGTCAGCGGTCGACAAGGAGCTCTGAAAAACCCTGAGACGACTCTAGGAATCTTTGTCACGCTCATCACATTTTTGGCCCTGGGTCTGAACAAACACGTGATCGCATCCACTCGTCGATCCGTGCTGATCACGCAATGTCTAATAATGAGTCTGATTTGGTTGATAATCTTCTCAATGATAATGATTTTCCCAGAATTCGGCTTTCCCTACAGCGACGACAGCAACAACGCCATCAAGCCCTACCGAATTCACTTATATCACACGCGTCGATCTCTATTTGTGGATGACAAATTGATGGAGAGGGATCAGGGCATAGCACTTCATTACTTGAGCTTCAATACGCCCCTGAGACTGGAGGATTCTGTGCCCAGGTTCGCCGCCAGGAAGAACTTCGACGACCAGGAGAAGTACAGCGAGTGCAAGACCTACGTGGGGTGCGGCGTGCCCTTCTACAGACCCACGTTGACCACAAGTCTCACGGGTTGGATCGACTTTCCACATGAGCCCGAAATTCCCACGGAGGTTCAACTTCGACTTCTGAACAAGACTCATTACTACAATGAGGATGCCAAGAGGGTGGAGAGGTTGTACTTCTTGCTGGAGGGGCCGAGCTCCATGGACATGTACCTCGTGGTGTCGCCGAACTTGAGCCTGGACTCGTGGAGCTTCGCCTTGGCGGGGCTGGACTCGTTCTCGGAGTGGCTGGGCAACAAGGCTTACTACGTGCATTTCCAGAGAGGTTTGGACGGACATTTGGGCCACGATCAACGCTTCCACGTCGATCTTGTCCACAACAAAGTTGAAGCAAGCAGGGATAAGAGTGTCGTTTTGGCTATCAGTGGTCACTTTCAATATGGT
The DNA here is from genome assembly GCA_028566655.1 of Metis holothuriae. NCBI lineage: Eukaryota > Metazoa > Arthropoda > Copepoda > Harpacticoida > Metidae > Metis > Metis holothuriae. The sequence continues at coordinate 4,828 of JAOXNJ010264148.1, read as the reverse complement.
GAATATCGACAACAGGGCAAATTCGATGAATTTATCAAACAATTTCCTAAGTGGGTCTTTCCTTGGGCGTGGACAACTGACCTCAAGCAATATCAGTTCAATCTTGGGTGATTAAGATCATTTTTAATAAGTTTTAATGGAAGTTATTTGTTTTTGAAAATAACCTTTTTAATTGTCTTTTCCCTTCTTTTTCATTCTACTTTTGTTTTATTCGAGACTTGTTCAAAGTTTGATCAGTCGAGTTCGTTAATTTCGACACATAAAGTTTTTCTAAGCAAAGCACAAGGTTAACTGGATCGATTACAGACAGCATTTTATATAAAGCACATATTTCATTAATGAATTGTATCACAATGAGACCTATTAAAAAGTCTCTTTAAAGTAATATGTTATTTCCCGACTATTCTTTAAAATGTCTTCTATATTCAGATAGGGGCTTCGTTGAGGGCGCTGTCCACGTATCCCCTGGCCATGTCCTGGGGGCTGAGCTTGACGATGAACTCGTTGTTGTCGTCGCTCTCCTCGTTGTTGTTGTTGTTCAGCACGGCGTCCACAAGGCCCGGGCCGATCCGCTTCCGCCAGAAGGCGAGACCCGACGAGCTCGAGGGGACCAGCAGCAGCTCGCAAGAACTGCACCCTCGCTCTATACTCGACTGCAATCAATTAAGAGATCATTAAGAGATAATTAGGGCAATTAGGGCGTTATTAAGTAATTATGGCACTTAATTAGCTCCCTATTGACATAATTGTTCTTTTTACTGAAGCAAAGTTTAATGAGAAAGCAACGAAATTAGTCGAATTAGTCGTTTTTTCATGGCTTCTTCTACTAAAATGCGAATATGTTATAGAGCAGTATGGAGTGTATCGATTGAAAAGGCAATTTTGTGTTATGGAAAGAACGTTAGTTACTACGTACATTTCTAAAAGTACAGCTATGGCATTATTTATATATATGTATGTAATGTTGATGGAGCTACTTCTTGTTGTGCTCCATGTGGGGGCCGCCCGCGGCGTCGCTGACGATGACGAGCGTCGACGTGGCCATCTCGCTCGTCACGCCCAGGTGAATACGCAACATTACTACAGAACCTTCTTTGTTCACTAAACAGTAAACATGTAGTATTTTTTGACAATGTATAGATAGGAGAAAACAAATGAAAACAATGGGTATCTTAACGACCTCAACAACAACAATGACTTTTTCTAAAACCATATTTATCACTACATATTACAATTTGATGATTATATGTAGTTGTTTTCTGTTCTTAATTTAAGGAATATTGAGACTTTTTTATTCCTATATGTAAAGTATGATTGCTAATGAAAGAGGAAGGAAGGCTAACATGCTTTCGCATCTGCTGCCACTTAAGAAAACAGTTACAAAGAGGAAACCACGTCTTTGCCAACAACCTTTACTAAAGGCTTATTGTAGCAGAGAAAAAGGAGAATAACTTTTATTATTGTACTATTCATTGAATGTGTAGTATTTATGGCACAAATGAGCCTGTGAAAGCGTGGGGGCGTGGCAGTAATTGGGCGTGGCCGCAAACATCACGTGCAGACACAAAGAAGCCCTTAGTACTAGTCAACCCTTCCAGTAAGAGAATAAGAATAAGAAAAATTGTTGTTATTACTAGTATAACACTTTTATACTAATTCCATTATTAGCTGCTAATACTAGATGAGAAAATGGAGAGAAAGTAATAAAGTCCCATAGAATATCTGAGTTTGACAATCCTCCAGCTATCATCACAGCCAATCTTACCATAGCATTACGTAACATTCGTATCAAACTTGGCTTAATATTAGTTAGTACTCAAATTGCATAATACTTCAATAATATCTTCTATAATACTTCTAAAATAGCAAATACTCTTATTATTGTGGCACTAAATATCTTATTTAAGACTTGGTGGGTGGTACGTAGAGAACTGAGCAAATATTAGCCAGCTGTCCGTATATTAGTGGAGTTGGGGCGGGGCAGAAGAAATCGGAGACCCAGCCAGATGAGGAACAAGATAGGCAACGAGGACAACGACAACAACGACTACAACGTGTACAACGTCTACAACGTGTACAACGTCTACAACGACTACAACGTGTACAACGAGTAGTACGAGTAGAAGTACAATGAGTATTATTAGGAGTAAGTAAAGAGACAGTTAGAAGTCTTGTTTGGTGTCCATTGTGGAGCCACAGTGGAATCTGAGACGCTTTAGCTTTAAGCCTAAATCCAAAACTTTCTGTACTTACATAACACGATTTCTAAACGAAAAAAAGCCAAAAAAAACCATAAAAATACCATAAAAACCATAAAAATTCATTAAAAACCATAAAAATGCGTTAAAAACCCTTGAAAATCACTCTTAAAAAAGGTTTTTACCTTGAGCACTTTGCGATAGAGTTGAGTGCCAATTCCTCTCTGTCTGTATTCAGGTCTGACATAAAGATCCTCTATGACCGCCACAGGATCGTCATTCCCTCCCGCTCTCCTCTCGTCCAGTGTATGGAAGTAAAGGATGTAGCCAAGCAATCCGCCTCCCGTCATGTCTTCGGCCACATAACATCTGTGATTAATGTTAAATTTAGTTTCTTAATGACTTAATTAATGAGATAATGAGATAATTGTACTTGAAGTAGGCTTCGTTGATGCTGTCCAAGAGGGGATTCAGGTAGATGCCGCCCTTCTCGTCCACCCTCAACTTGGCCATGGTCGCCTCGGCCGCCTCGCGACTTCGACTGTTGTCGTTAATACTCAAGTTGTCCTCGTTGTACTTCTCCTTGTCGAAGATCTGAGCAAATTAGGTAATTAATTAACTAATTAATTAAGTACTTAATTAAAGAACTTTTATTGCTTCTTTACTCAGTTAATTTACTACAATATTGAATTACTGGTATAATTAGCATTCGATCGATAGTTTGAGTTACAGAAGGACAGCTGTCACGCTAAATATCTTCTGCTGATGTCTTTATTAGGCTACAATATGTAGAAATGTCAATTTGGCTCTTTTTCTTTTGCAGAAAGCTTTTTTTTTATTACTGCTTTATTTACTTCTACCTTTACTGAATCAATACTGCTTTCCCCTCCATAGTTATCTCTCTCTAAGGTCGTCCAAATTGGCCTGGTCGAACTCTTCACTACAATCATTGTAGTCGCTGTACTGCGTAAAATCAATATATTTACTCTTTTTAATACCACTCACTGTAGCTAAATATTATAATAAAAGTATATAAATAAAGTAATGTATAAGTAAAGCAACTATGCAGTAGGTAGTAATGTGTCCGTCAAATTGGCCCATTGTTCGCAGCCGCCATTTCCCAATGGCAGCCAATTAACGACTCCCATTATATGTACAATAAAACCAACTTTTAGTACACAAAACTTACTCTAAAATACAAAAAAGACGAATTAAAGTGCATTTTATTGAGGAAATAAAGTTATTTCATTAGTAAAAAAAGTGTTGATTAGTACCTGGAAAAGATTGATGATGGATAAAATGTCGTCTCGATCCACTCTTCTGATGAGCACGCTCAACTCGCACTCCGAATTGGACACCGTCGACGCCATGGACACTGTGGCCGCCAATAATGGAGATTCTGAGAGCATCACAAAAAAATGACACTTTTTGGACTTTAGACTTTAGACTTTAGACTTTAGACATTAGTCGCAAAAGTCGTAGTAGATTGTCGGGGCTCAGGAAAGCAACTGAGACGTCTAGTGACGACGTCACCGCAGACTTGGAGAGGAGCGCACGCGCCGCAGACAGAAAGCTGCTGCCACCACAACAAGTACTACAACGTGTACTACTGCTACAACGAGTACTACTGCAACAACGAGTACTTCAGCAACAACGAGTACTACAGCTACAACATGTTTAAAGTCGATCTGAAGTGGAGCGTGTGCCTCTGGAATCAGAGGTTACTTCAAAGCTGGGCTGAACACTCTCAAGTACTACTTGTGCATACTTGAGCTTTATGTACATGTATGTATGTAGTTCAATTGAAAAATCATTTCTGTTGTATAGTAGAATATGTACATTTATTTAGATTATTACTATTGCATTTAATGAGAAGTACATAAAATGGTGAAAAAGTGGAATTTCTCAAGTGTTCTTGTATTATTGAACTTCTCTTTGTTCTCTTTTTGGCCCATTTTGAAGGCCTTTTGGGGCCGTGATGATCTCGGTGAGGCTGGTCAAGCACGTGTGGAACGCGGCCACAGCTCGAGGAATGCAATATTTTCATCAATGCATTAAGGACGCGATATGAAGGCCCTTTTGGGATGCCAAAATGAAGAACGAGACTTATAAGTAACTTTTGCTTTACTTTGCTTTGTACTGGCCAAGTAACAACATTGTAAACACAGCTACTTTATATCAGTTCGATACTACTATTGTACGATATGTAGTAGTAATAAAGTAGTAGTAGTGATTGTGTTACAAAAAGAAATGTAGGTAGGTAGGGGAAAGGGGATTAGCGTGGAATCCCAGGCAGACGCAGCTGTTGTCCGAGTCCCCCACCTTCACCACCGTGACGAACACCATGTGCATGTTGTTGTCGTTGTTGTTGTTGTTGTCGTCGTTGTTGTTGTTGTTGTTGTTGTTGTTGTTGTTGTTGTTGTTGTTGTTGTTGTTGTTGTTGTCGTTGTTGTTGTTGTGGTGGTGGCAGCTGGAGCTTTGGGGGCTTTGGTCACATATGTATGTATGCAGGTTTTGGAGACGAAAGCAAGCTCACATGTGAGTGAGTGCTTCAAAGTCCCCCTCAGGCTCTCTTATGCTACTGCCACTTATAAAACTTATTTAATGTATTTACAGCAATATATAGAAAA